>VWZY01005037.1:503643-536143 GCA_013399075.1 Chloroceryle aenea | reverse complement strand
AATGTTCATAGAAACGTACATCAAACGGTGTTTCTTCTTCCCTCTGTGTATAGTAACTCAACTCGAAACCAAATGAAGTCAGGCTCAGAGCTGTTCGCAGTGATTTGCATGATTACCACAAATAAGGGTGGTGGCAAAGTGTTCCAAAGCAGTTTCCTTCACGTTGACAACACTTTATGATCAAATGAGTAGCTTCACCTCTTATAGCTCTTTCCTTCTGGGATAAGAAAATTGAATTTTTAGGATATATAACAAGCAACACATGTAGCAAATCATGGTGTTGTAGGGCTGTACAAATAAAAGATGGGCTAAAGAGGAGACTTACAGCTCTGCTATTGTTTTCTGTCCTGAAAATCCAAAGTAATCAGGATTTTAAAGAAAACTGGACATGTAATGCTATGTGAATATTCTCAAAATGTGCTTAATATTCAGCATTTGTGGAATATTATTCAAATATAGTTTTTCTTTTTTCTTTTTTTTTTTCTTTACATTTTTCTCTTGCAGAGAATCTCTAATTGGTTAGACACCTTTGAAGTTCAAGATATGTAATTATCACTAACTGGCATAAAATGCAACATAAAATCCTGAATTTAAAAACCCAAATGTTGTAAGTTTGAACTCATCCAAAGTTTTAAAATAAATCAAATTAGGAAAACAGCCAGTAGAAGAAAGGTCCATCAGGAATATTTTAACTCGAGGCATTCTTTTATACCATCTCTATATCAAGCCACGTCTAAATTCTGTAACAAGTGTCTAGATTCTACGATTTTATTTGTATCACAGAGGTGTTTTTTGTTTGGTTGGGTTTTTTTCACTTTTTTTTTTCCTCTGAAATCCAAAAGAAAGCATATTCTGAAAAAAAAGAAAGAAAAAAAAAAAGTCCTATTTATGTGAAGACTTACTTTGCTTTCTTTTCTTTTATTTTTTTTCTCCTGTACTCATATTTTCCTTCTCAGCATGCTGCAGATTGTCATCTTTAGGTTCAGCACTAAGGAGAATGGGATGCCTCACATCTCTCAAGGCACGATTCATTTCATGCTGTCTGGAAATGGGGAGACATCAGTCCCTGTGTGATACACTTCACATTTTCAAGATTCTCTTTGTAAGCACAGTAACATAATTAAAAAAAAATAATAAAAAAAAATCCCAAACCTTTATACTCTTGCACACAGCCCTGCTCCACAGACACTTATCGTGGCAAATCCCAGATTGCAGCGCTGAGGTTGCACAGAGCCTGAAATGTGCAGAAGGCGACAGGGAAGCATTAAGTATTTGGGGTGCTATTTCTTAAGCAATAGTGTTAGTTCCAATTTGATGGCTGCGTGCCACAGAGAAGAGGCACAGCAGAAAATCCCCCAAATTGCTGTTTATTGAAGTTCCTGGTTCTGGGTGAACAGTCCTCGGGAACTGATATGATCCTTGTATTTGATGCCAGACAATCACTCTAATTCACCTTCTTTTGGTCTCTCAAGATTTCTTTCCAGATTATATATGTGACTTTCCAGATCTGTGCAAATCCCCTTTAGAGGGGTTTAGTTCCTGCTCCCCTGAGTGCCTGGGCAGCAAGCAAAAGCAGCGTACGTAAAGGAAGAAGTATTTTCCATTTCCCAAATATACCAGAGAAATTTAGGGGTTTTGTCTATAGGTGGTGCTGCATGAGCCTGGAAAAAGAGCTGTGTTTCCCTGTGGCTTTGTGGTCCCCAGACGGTTTTTCCCTGGTGGTGTAGGACCAGCCCTTGGTCTCCATATCCATTTTGGGGTCTTTGCCTTTAAGGGCTCTAAAATATTACAGTAGGAGCAACACGCCTCTGTTTGGTGCTGAGCTTTAGACCTCTTGTGATTCAAGTTGTTAAAGCAAAAGCAGTGGGGTGGTATGATCATGAGGGCGATGCCAAGAACTTTCAGAAGGAGAAGAAAGGCTGTGGCACAGCAACATTTGTTTAGGGTCTCTAGTTTGTTTAAGGTCAGACATTTCAGTCGTGTGTTCAGCTTTGCCTCTCATTTCAGTGCAGAAATTCAAATAAGTCAGCCTTTTTTCACTCTTTTTCTCAATCTTTTTTTGGGGGATAGTGACTGAGAAGCACTTCTAATAATGATTTGTATTATCCCCTTCAAATTTTAGATCTCTCATTTTCTAGTTTTGACCTTGGAATTGGTAAAACACTGTAAAATGCAGATATTTTCTTAAGCATCCTGTAAAGCAAGAAGGGGTGAAACCAGAAGGCTGGGTCTGATACAGCAGTCGGATATACAGCAGTTTTATCTCAGAAAAAATTATCATAATTGTGGAATATACAATCGCTGTGCTGACAAAACCAAAAAATGTGCTTTTCATCTAAACAAGTTCATGTGATTTATTGTGTTTTATACGTATGTTGTATTTAATATTTCCACCCCCCCTTAAACACTCCGTAGCTTTCCAAGAGTGCTGGAGAACTCCAAGGCCATGTTTTTGGCATTGCAGATGACCTCATTATTAATCAGAAAACATCTGGGCAGGCAAAGCTCTGTGTGTGTGTATTCAGAATGCTGTGGATGGATCAGAAGCCCTTGCACGTACAGGCCACCAAGTTGTCTGTCTTGCTTGGCAAAAGCCCTGGCAGGTTCTTGTTTCCAGATTTCACAGGCATTTCACAGCATCATTTACAGAAGTCTCTTTTAGCCCACATCTCAGGGGCTGGCAGTGCCCCAGGAGCTGACTCTGGAGCCAGGGCAGATGCCAGTGTTGGCTACTGGCTGTGGAAGTTGATGAAGGTGACAACTCACTCATCTCTGTCACTTACCTGTGTTCACCAGCCCCGTGGCTGCACTAGGTTCATTTAGGCATTCTTGGAGCATCTCTCCTAAAGCACAAGTGTTTTTTTCTTTGTTTTGAGTTGCGTAGCATGTGCTCAGGTTGACACATCCTGCGGAGATTGGTATTAAACTTTCATATTGCATTTTCAGTAGAGACCCCACAATTTGCTCAGTACACATCAGTAGAGAAGATATGTAATAAAAATCAGACAAGTGTACTTATTTTCCAGAATATAGGCACTACCCTACCATTATGCTTTTTACATTTAACAGTATAAACAACAATTTAGTTTGCCCTTAATGTCCTAAATATGCTTAGATCCATCACGGTCAAAATTGAAGGGCAAGGCAAAAGGACAAAGAAAAGATGTTAAATGTTCCACAGAAATAACCCAAAATACACTTCTAATAGCATAAGCATATTGTTAAAAATGATCAACAGTGCAGGGAAGGGTGGGTATTTATGGTGTCATAGAACATGGAAACAAACCCAGGCTGTCTCTGATGTTGTTTACCCACCAATGGCAAAATACTCTCTTGTATTATAGGTTGGTTTTTTTTTCTTTGTACAAGAAGAGAAGAAACACCCTGTGTTCATTGCCTTATAAGGGGGTCAGAAGGTGTCTCTGACACTGGGTGAACTGGCAGAAGTGGGTTGATGTCCTTTTGAGCTATACTGTACGTTGTATGTTCTGAAGTAGAAACTCTAAAAAGGAAGACTCTGCTCTTTTGTCTGCAGGTGAGGACTTGTGTATGCAGAGAAGCTATTTCAGAGTAAGGCAGTGACTGAACTTAAAGCATGAGACTTGCTCTGCTCTTTAGATGTAGTGCTGAAGGACGTGGTTTAGAGGTGACTTTGCAGTGCAGGGTTAAGGGTTGGACTCGATGACCTTAAAGATCTTTTCCAGCCAAAATGATTCTATGATTCTATACTGACTTTCTAGATGGACTTTTGTTTTGCTCTGAAAGTGCTTCTTGCAGTAAGTGGACCATGTCTGTGCCACCAGTGGATTGGGAGAAGGGTTATTCTGACTCCAGCACTGTATCAGTGTGTTCCATGGTAAACAAGCACCAAATTAAATAATAAATGAGTTGAATCTAAACAGCAGGATAAATTTGAGACAAAACTGTGTTGGCAAAAAGTACAGAGGAAACCTAGGGTAGCAGGTTATACTGTTGTCTTCTCCTTGATGCCCCAGAGGAGAGAGGACTCCTTCAGAGGCAGCATGCAATAATAGACCACACCAGCTTGGCATGGGTTGCACCATGCTGCAGAATGAACACTGTGCAACTGCTGGTTTTCCAAGCTGGGTTGATGAGGGATGGGGCTGCTGATTTGTTTGATTCTGATGGCTGTCGCATCACTTTCTCACTGAGAATTAAAAGCGACAGTGAATGACAAGAGGCAAGTGAAGAATAAGTCAAGAGAACTATGTGCAAGGGGGTGTAGGAAGCGGAGCAGTCATGCATTGTGTCTTGAAACAGAGCAGATGTGTAGATGGAGATGTTAACTGATGGGGTGTTGAGGTTCAGCAAGGCCAAGTGTCAGGTCCTGTGTGTGGGTCACAACAACCCCATGTGATGCTTCACTCCAAGAAGGACATGGAGGGGCTGGAGCGTGGCCAGAGAAGGGCAATGGAGCTGGGGAAGGGGCTGGAGCAGGAGTGTGGTGAGGAGCAGCTGAGGGACCTGGGCTTGTGGAGCCTGGAGAGCAGGAGGCTCAGGGGAGCCCTTCTGGCTCTGACAGCTCCTGACAGGAGGCTGGAGCCAGGGGGGCGTTGGTCTCTTCTCCCAAAGAACTAGCGACAGGACTAGAGGAAACCTCAGGTTGCACCAGGAGAAGTTTAGGTTGGATATTAGCAAAAATTTCTTCAGGGGGCTGTCAGGGCCTATCCCAAGCTGCCCAGGCAGTGGTGGAGTCCCCATGATCCCTGGAGGGGTTTCCAAGCCGTGTGGTGATGAGGCACATGGTTTAGTGGTGACTTGGAAGTGCTGGGTTAATGGTGGGACTATCAAGTCCAGTGACTGGACCAGATTGATTCTATGATTCTAGGTAAGCAAGGTAAGGGTGAGTTAAATTACTCTGGCTATAGGACATACTCCCACTGGTAAATTTTAAGTATAGAATTCTGCCCCATTCAAATAATACTTTTATTGTGGGTTGTCATGAGTAGACAAATACCTAAAATACTTACGAGTTTGGCTAAAAGTTAGTAATTTGGTGTAGTTTTGTTATTTCAAATGATTAAGTAGTGCTTGTACACTTTGTATTATTATGAAACCTAAAGTCCAAATATGTGTCCCATCTTTTATGACATGTAAATAAAAGTTCTTTAGATAGTAAAATAATTGCAATCTTGCCTCAGCTCAGAAGCCTGATAGGCTGCATTGAGATTGAACAGCCATTTTGTGTATTTCTGAGGGATGAAAATATGCTAATGACTTAAGCAAAAATGTTTTCTCATACCTTTATATACAGCTTTTTAATATCATGCAGGACTGTGAGTATATTTTATAGTATTTTTTTTCATAAAAGGTTTGAACTTTGTATAGTCAACCTATCAAAAATTGTATAAATTATACAGAAAAAAAAAAACCCTGCATCATTTTTTTTCTCTGGGAAGTGGAGCAGTTAATATTCAACATGAAATGTCTAATCTTTAAATACATTATAATCTAACTGCTTAGGATAATTTTTGCTCTAATACCTTAAGAGTCTGCAAAGCCTGAAGGATGGGATTATTAAAATGGAATTTTAATGTCAAAATTATCAGAGACGAGAACATATTGCTAGTGTTCATAAAAAAAAAATGTATTCAATTTCTGTTTGATTTGTTCAAATAAGAGATGAGAATATATTTGATTATAGCTAGTAAGTATTCTGAAAGTTGATCAGATGACTGCAGGTCATTGCAACATAAGCACTGTCAACTATGGGGATTAGTATATTTAAGACACTGAAATGTGTGGTAACGTACAAACATACCTGGTCTATGAAGATGCTGCACTGCAAGGAATATAAATCACATGATCACCACACAGATGGCATTACTAACTGCCCAAGCATTAAAAAACAAAGAAACAAACAAATAAATTTTCATCTGCCTTGTAGGTGTAACTAAGAACCTCTAACTTGCTTAGAATTGGAGCTTTAAGTCTTCCTGGATTTTGGGGGTATTGGACTTGTGCCCAAGAGCAGAATCCAGGCTCCTTGTGTTGTGACAACTAGTCAAACTTCAGATTTTCCTGATCATGCCAGAATGAGCTCTGAAAAGTATTAGATGTAACCAATGCATCCCATCAACCTTCCTGCCTGCCTTCCCCTAATTCATAAATAAACCAAACAGCCAATGCCTGTCACTGTGGTTCTACTGACAACTCTTCCTTTCTGTTATTTAAGGTACTGTATCAACACAGGGAAGTTCATTGTTCCCCAAGACGTGGACCTGTAAGGATGCTGTAGATCAGTATAGTTTTTTCAGTTGTTTTTCTGTAGGCTGCCATGTAAATGATGAACAGATGGTCAGAAAAACCTGAAGATCACAGCTCCAGTAACCTATCTCAAGTTGCCCTCTAGAGTCATGGTCTATTTTTCAATACGTGCCTCTCCGGCGACTGTAAGGCAGATAGAAGTGATCTAGCTCAAGGATAAGAGGGAAGGATTCATGCTATGTAAATGCAGGCAAAAGGCCTCGAGATTCAACTGCTTTAAGTGGTTTAGAAACCTGATTGAGTCAGATCGTGGTGACTATTTTTCCTTCTTCAGACAAATCAATCCCCGATCTTCCAAGGAATTAGAGTAATATTGAACAAGTTAACCAGGTAAAAATTACTGTTAGAAAGTTGTCTGCTGTGTTCACAGGCATCTCCTGTGATAAACTGTGTGGTGTGGATGCAGATTTGGCATGCTTGAAAATAGGAAGTGAAGAGTAAGATCTTCATGGTGTACCTGCAGGGAAACAAAGGAAAATAGCAAAACAGTCCCAGTCAAAAATTATTCTGCCTACAAGGGAAAGGTGTTGCAACTGTAGTTTTAATTTTATCTCAGCAATAAAACTGAACAAATATTTATAGAGAAAAAAGAGATTCTTTTACAGCTACTAATTATGATATCAAACTGAGTTTCGTATTCATAGACCCTTTTCTATTTGCCACAAATGGTTATGCAAAGTTTTAACTTCTGCAAGAACATTCAAGGGAATTGACCATCTTCCAGTCAGTGCATTACCCATTTGCACAAAAGATTTTCTCTTGTCTTTTTTCCTATTTGTAAAAGTTGACTTTTCTGGTCACAAAGGATTCCCCCTCCCCCAAAGAATTTACATCATGTATAATACAGCTGGGTCACTTGTCCCACTATTTTTTTTTACCTTGATCAGGATTTATTTGCATGAGGAGATGAGCAATCTGACAATGAATAGTTGAAGGCTGTAATAGAACAAAAAAATGTACAAATAACCTAGAGGTTGCAATATGTTTGTATAAAGTATTCAAACAATTTCAAATAACAACTGAACTTGTAAAAATCAACATCTGTTCATGGATTATTCATGAATCAAAATGGTAAAATTCCTTCAATAAAATTAGTCTTCAATGAATAGTTTCCCTGGTTGCTGAAAAAATACGATTCATGCAACCAAATCTCAACTTCAAGACTTTTCTGCAGTTCAGATTCATTAATGCTAAAATGATCCCTTTGTATCTAAATTGCTGATCCTAGCCAACAAATACAAAAAAGTCAACTAAAAAAGGAAAAAAAAAATACAACCAACTACCAAACCAATAACATGCTAGCATGTAACTGTACCATACTAGGTAATTCTGGTTTTTCCTCAAAATATTTGCTTGGTGTGCATCTGTAGTTGTGTTTCTCAGTTTGCAAAGGAGAATTATCCCTGTAGCAGTGCAAACTTTTCTTTCTATTTTAGCAAATACCTGCAATGATGAGTTCATGCATAATGATTTACTACTATTAATAGAAACTTCAAGAAGAAATCAATAGTGGTTCAAACCTCCAAGTATAATTTTTACCCAGCTGAAAGAGAGGTAGAAGCTATCCCATAGTTTGGCACGCAGACACAAAAACCACAGTAGGTGTCATTTTCAGAACAATGCACATTTTTAATTTATGAATGTTCTTTTATATACTTGTATATACAGTCGCTTCTTGCTTTTTTTTTTTCCTCCAGTGCTACATAATTATAACTTGCAAAATGTAAATATTTATGAATTCACAGGATGTTCGCTGGAAGAGAAGAATGTTATACTTGCAGATTTTTCTTGTACATGCAGGATTCACATAATATTATTTGCCATCATGTTGTACTGAAAAATGCAAAAAAAATATAATATTCTACATTTGACTTTTCTGAAAAATACCATCTGGTGTTATTTTTTGAGAGTTGGAGATTAGCTCTGTAATTGCTTATAGTTAGAGATAGACATTACTACATTTATTGACAATTTTATTCTCTACAATAATCTTACATTTAAATAGTGACTTTGTTCCTGAAGGATGCCAAAGTGATTAAACTGATATTCAAACTCTTTGGATCACATCACCCACAACTGAAATACAGTCATCTCTGGGGTGAAATATTGCAGCTGTTTAACAGCGATCAGCAGCACCATGTAACAGCTTTGGAAATGAAGAATACCTTATTCAAATGAAAACGGGGACATTTAGGTAGACAAAATAATTATCTGAGCTGGTATTTGGCCAGGATGTTAGGACTCACGTGTCTACGCTCAGAAAAAGTTATGTTGAATCTTTAATAACCATAATCACTCAGAACCTTGGGTCTGCTGCTTGTCTTGGAAAGGCCGTTGACCATGTGAAGCCCCAGCACTGTTTAGAGCTGACAGAGTCTGTGGTGTTGTGCACAGACTGAGGAAAACAGAGCCTGAGTCACTTGGTTTTGTCTTGACCAGATGGATATCATGGATCAGCTCTTGTGAAGCTCTCCTCACACTTGAGAATTCCACTGTGGTATCTGCACAGCTTTGAAATTTTAAGTGAATCTAAGCTGACTGTCAGGTAACTGCCTACCAAATGGATCTGGAGGTATTTTACTTTCCCTTTGCCTGTAGAGCATCACACTTCAGAAGTGGGTGTGACAGCACCTAAACTCCAGTTAAGGGCATGAAGATAATAGTCAGTACCTTTCCAGATACTTTGGTTTTGCTTACGTTGTTTTTCAGGAGATAGCAATTGTGATCTACTTGCCCATCCCATTCCCTTACTATCTTGGGTTGCTTGTTTTTCTAGCTGGTTACAACAGGCTCCCCAGAGACGTTGTGGAGTCTTCCTGTCTGGAGACACTCAAAATCCACCTGGAAGCGAACATGTGCAAGCTCCTTCAGGTGAACCTACTTTAGCAGGGGCGTTTGGACTAGACAATCTCCAGAGGTCCCTTGAATCCCTACCATTATGTGCTTCTTTGTTTTAGTTGGCGTATCCAAGCTGGATAAATCTGTCAACAAATACTTTATTCCAAAGCTAAAACTGTTGATGTCATTAGACTTTCAGCATACACCTACTGCTCATGAATTAAACAGGGCTTGAAATGTGAGCTGCATCTTTCAAGCCTCAGTTTAACAATACATTTAGCTCAGGTACATCATCAGCACTGAATGAAAACACGTGTCAAAGTTAAAAACAAGCAACTCTTTGGTAAGTCATCTTCCTCCACAGAAGCTTCTGTGCTTGTACATGCCAAAAGTTTCTCCTCATCCAGAGTTGCCATCCACAGTATATTTTTACACCACTCTTCTGTTTGTCATCTACAGTGTTTACTGATGTGCAATTACATACAACCACGTGTGCTTTTTCCCTTTATCCATTTGTGCAAGATGATTAAAATATCATGCCTATAGTTTTCTTGAGTTCACATGCAGTAAACCATCCACTGAGCTTACTCTAGCTGAAGATGTCACATGGAGTGCTGTGGGAGCATTTGTCCTCATCAGATGGACAAATTCCCCTTTACCAATTTATATTTTTACTAATTCCTCTTTTAGCTTCTGCTTTTTACTGTCTTGTTGAAGAGTCTCCAGAGTACCTAAAGTAGGTGTTTCTCTAGACTTCACAGAAAGAATCAACACTGGTGCTATGAATAAGTCTGGATGATGTTGAATGTGGCAAGAAATCATCGTCTCGGTAGAGGTCTGTGAACACTGAAAGCTGTCAGTGAAACTTCACTTCTTGGCTTGACAAGTTTTGCGTTTTAGTTGAGTGGAGAGAGCTACATGGGAAATGATTGGGTACTGAAGCTGCACACTTTAGTTATGGGAATTAAGTCTCATGGCTTTTACAATGAAACTGGTTAATTAAACTTTTTGATTAAAGCTTTTTCATCCAGAACTGCTAATTGATCAAAACTGATTTTTTTTTTCTGCAGGAAAGAATTACGATAAATTTTTCAACTTGAAAAAAAAAAAAAAAGTGAGAAGTTAATTGGGGGGGAAAAAAAAAATCCTATTTTAGTTTTTGTAGGTAAAACTTCCATTTTGGAAATGGAAAGCTGTATGGGTTTTATTATTTGGGAAGTCAGAGTAATTGTTAGCCATCTTCAATTTAATCTTCTATTCTTTGAAATGACAGAAAGGATAATTGTTGAAAGCCACTGTTTGCTCATATGTAATTATAAAGCCATAGTTTAGGTAATCAGTTTGAGGTAAAATACCTGAATCTTTGTGTAGGATTTCAGTTGTAAATGATCCTCTGTACTGTTTGGATGATGACATTTTGTAATTACTGTCCTTTTTCCACCAGGAACACCTAAACCTAAATTCTGAATAGATCCTTTCTGTCCTCATTTGTAGAATGCTTCTTCTGTTTGTGCTTTTTAAAATCCTCAGACGTTGAACATGTTTCTAGTGTTGGTCTGATAAAGTCCTATATATGTGTATTCTTTACATCAATCAAAAATTAAAGAATATAGAGCATTTGGTAATCATGAACACTAGTGAAGGCTGTCATTTCTCAGCACCACCCTATTAAGAAATTGTATCTTTTATAGATAATTAACCTGAAATGTGGAACCTATGATTTTTTTTTTTTAAGTGTCTGATGTTCAAAGATGCTTGTAGTAGCATTCAAATGTTTGTTTCTTGAGTGTAAAGTCAGGTACTTCGTGGGAGAAGTAAAAAAGTTATTTTTTTTTATTTGTAGAAAAGCAAATAGCAAAATTTAAATGATTTTTTTTTTTTAAAGAAAGGTCATTCAAAATGCAATAATGATTGGAGAGCAGAAAGTCAAAATATCTCTGAGTCAGAAGGTGAAGAACAAAGGGTATCAGATTTTTTTTCTTGCTCCCATTCTGTTTATATTAAGGGAAAACACTGAATTTTTCATTTGAATGGAAAGTGGAGGAAGTGGACTTCCATGTAGCCCTACTTCATATTAGTATTTCAGAGCAATATTCACTAGTAAAGCTTCTGTAGTAATTTTTGTTAAATTTATTTATTTTATTTACTGACAAAAATGTGAAAACATAGAAGTATAAAAAGACACCATGAAGTTATATGGGGGGAAAAGAATACTAATATCTGACTCTGAGTCAGTTCTTATGGCTGCAGTCGGAATTCTTGGGGAATGTTTGAGGGTTCATATCCTAAATCTCTGATGGGTGCTACAGGAAGGCTCCGCAACACCAAGCAATGAAACACAGCTTGATGATTTATTTTCTGCCTTTGCTTTAAGATGTTGCCATTGACTTATCTGTAGTACAAAACAATCTGAGTAATTTCCTTCTCTTTGTTGTCGCTGTCTTTGGTCTATTACCTGCCTGACATCTGCTCTGTGCAGAGGAGATTTTTGTAGGCAAAAGGGGTTTCACTGAGGGCTGCTGCTGCTTGTCTTTGTTTAGCATCTGCAATAATGCTTCAAGACTGTCTAACCTACATTGGTTTTAGCATCTATAATAATGAAATAATTATTTCTAAAACTAAACCAAGGTAACTTTATATGGAACTTCATTTCCTCCCCTTATTTCTACCTTCAGCTGCTCTTACTTCTTTATAATTATCAGTATAGACATTTGTAAAAGGAGCATTTCATCCTGCAACTAGAACATTGATAATGCTGTACAAAATTTTTGGTTTGTTTTCTGACAAAAAGAAATGTTTAGATTGTTTACTTCTTCACTACTTAAAAAGAATATTTGGAGTTATAAAAAGTAAACGATAGATTCAGGGCAAACAAAAAATGTCATTTGACTCAAAATGAACATTCCCATTTATGATGGAAGAGTTTTTTGGAAAGCTTTTTCCACATACATTTGAATAATATTTTTAATGAGTTATCATTCTAAATTGGAAAATAAAATAAGAGAGAATCTTCCCATTTGATGTAGAAATAGTTTGTTGTTCTTCATCCTGAAAAGACTTTAGGGAAATTATTTTTAAACAAAGCCTATTGCATTTTCCAGTTGAGAGGTGTCCCAAATTGTATGTTTTCTTGTAAATTATGATTAGATGATTAGTCTTTTAAAATGTTTTACATTTAGGACAATATTATACTGTATATTTTTTAGCAGATATTACTGTTTTGGCTGGAGATTGTTAGAAGCTTATGCTCTACTTGGCCTTTTGTCCACAAGCCTGCTCCTGGTGCATTTGAAGAGCAAGACTCCTTCTAAAGGAATATTTCATGGCTTTGCCGTGTATTTCTCATCAGTACTAAATGTTTGAATTTATGCAAACATGAGTAAGGTAATTTTAAATATATGTGGGACACGTCTGCTGAATAATTTGCTGTATTCTAGTCCTTCTTGTGAACAAAACTGTATTTTGGGGATATGCTATTCTTAAGCTACAGATGGGGATGCCTGGATTTTCGTGTTACCAGTAGAATGCTTACTAGGAACCACATTATGGCCTTCTGATCTTATTTTACAGATTAATTTGGAATTCAACTAGTTTTAGAGCCCAATGCTGGAGAAAGGGCCATACTAATATCATAGTGTGGACAAGATTACTCCCAACGAGCTAATGAGCTAAGACACTATGGTGAGATTGTGATTTTTGTCATTTTAAATTTAATATTTTCATATTATTCTGCTATAATGCAAAATATTTTAATATAGAAATTAGGAGCATGTGTAAAGATCCATGTTTTTTTTTAATTTTTATGTTACCAAAAGAAAACCTGGAAAATTTTCTGCCATGACAGTGAACGAGAAAGGCACTTTCCTCCTGTATTTTTTCAATGAAATGCAAAAAAAGTCTTCAAATTAGGCTTTATCCCATGCAAAGGTATTGAAAATCTATAAAATAATTTGATAAAAAAAGAAGAATGAATCCCCTCTAGAGGATAAAAAACCTCATCACCTCTTCAAAAAAAAAAAAAAATGTAGAAAAAAGAAAGTTATTGTTGGAATTTCACTAAACCATGATACATTTGCTTTTAAAGGGCAAAACAACAGTAATAATACAAAACAGAATGAAGACTGATAGAAGAAAAAGCTCCACAGGTGAGTCCAGAAAATAAGCTTTCTTTTTTAAGAAACATTAAAAATATTATTTGTATCCTTATGAATGCACCTACTAAAATGTCATCTCAGGAATTAATTTCTAAAGAAAATATCCTAAAAGATGAGGCTAAGCCTCAAGGTGACAATTAGTTTTAGAATTTGTTAAAACTGGAAATTTATTGGGTCAAAAAAAACTTTTATGTAATCAGTTTTTACAGATGTAGAGGAAGAAAAGGGGACAACATTTAAGAAACTTTTTCAGAATTTTCAATGAAATGCCATAAAAGGATGGATATTTAAAAAAAAATAAATTCTATTGGCAAGTTTGAAGTGAACTAGATGATCTCAGTCTGGCAAAATGAACAAATGATGGAATTACTTACAAACAGGTGAAGTTACCATTTGTGTGGAAAAACTGCTGAATATAATCAACTTCAATTCATTTAAACCACCCTTGAGGCTCAGTTCTGGTCCTCTTGATGAAAAAAAAATGCAACTTTATATTCCATAGGGCCAAAATGTGAATTAGGTTGTTTAAATGGATAAAGTTCTGTACAGGGTTAGAGTGAGACCCACTATTTTAAAGTTGCTCAAACATAGCAAATGTAAAAATCTAGAATATTTAAAAAATACTTGATTTAGATGATGGAGGAACCATTTATGCCTTAAGTAAGCCCTCCTGACAATACACACCAGAGCACAAATAAACTTTTTTCCTGCTGGGCTGCTCTACAATGCTGTTTGTGAGCAACCTGTTTTAAGACAGCTTCATTAACATTTGTTGAAGATGCTTATGTCTTGTGATCTACTCTTCAAGGCTCCCATAGTGACATAGCACCTTTGATATTAATGGAAGCTTTACATCATTGCAGTGAGCAGGGCTCTAAATGAAAAGCTGCTTGTCATCTGAAACAGGCATTGCAGCATTTTCTTGGAGTGCTCTTTGGGGCTTGCAGGCATATTAAGGGTTCAAGGTTTCACTTCCAAGGTTTTCCTACCTGTTCTGTATGAGTTTTTGCCAGAGGGCTTTCTCCCATCTGGATCAGCTCCTAAACCCAAGAATCAGAGGTTTTATTATAATTTTCTTTGCAATGTTGGTTTGCAATGAGATGGGTAAATCAATCCAGCTCACCTCAAGGCATACTGTTGCAAGATCCAGCAAGACAGAAGTGAATGTAGGATGTGCCTGAGGACAAGATCATCTCCTGGAGGTGCTGTGATTATAAGTGTAAATCAGTCATGAAATAGCTTTATCATAAGTGTAAATCAGTCATGAAATAGCTTTCAAAGGTGAATGCAGGGATGAAGCATGAAGTGAAATCCCAGCACACTTACGACTAAGATTTATCCTTACAGAGGTTGGGTGGTTGTTCACTTACACTGATTTTATTTCTTGAATTAGAATTATATTTGAATATTGAATTATATTCATAGAAATATGTTTGAGCTTAAAGAAAGTCTTGGCACTAAAAAGACCAAATAGATTTAAACAACCATGACAAAACTATGGGTGAAGCACAAAGTTTTTAACAATTAGAAAGGTGAGGTTCCAGCATAATCTTCCTAAGAGAACAAAAACATGGCTATAAGGTAAATTAGGATCAGTTTAAGAAAGCATTTATAAACTGGATATGTTAGTGTGATGGATTTAATGAACCAGCAGATGCCTTTTGGTCCTGTCACATAAGAAAATCAGTTCTGGATGAAGTGAGTGCAATACCTATTTGATGTGCTTTTGGAGATCAGTGTTTACATTAGTGCAAATAGAAATGTTTTGTGAAACAATGGCACTTAGAAAGTTCGTGCCAATCTAAGTGGTGTTGGGAATTCTTCCACAGTGGGTTTGGTATAGATATAATCCAACAAAAAAATCAGGCATCTCTGTTACACCAGTATCTGCACTGATTCATGGGGAGCTGCCTGTAAGCTCAGAATTATCCAGATACAGTTTGTTTTGTTGCCTCAGGGTTACTAGTTATGGTACTTCTCAGATCAGTGAAGGTGCTAGAAACGCTTAAGGGCTTTGCTATATTGGTGTTACTTGCTGAACTGAAACCCAAATTTGAACTCCAAAGTGTTTTTCAAATGTGTTGTGCCCCTACAAATCTGGACAGGGAGACTGTTGTCAGCTGAAATAAATAGCTGTGTAGTAGCAATGCAAGATGCTGATGTAGTTTCAAAGCATGGCTTTGGTTTAAACCTCACAACGTAACTTGCATGTACCTCCTGGGTTGCAATATTTCTGTCAATTCAGAAACCCAGATGAGTGTTTCCCTCCCTGCAGGTGCACAGCAAGTGGGCAATCTCAGCTACCCGTGGGTAGCTCCAGACAGCTCCTGTCTTGCTACCTTGCTGTACCTTCACCTTTCTGCTAAGTCTTTTTAGGCTTTAAATACTTGTTGGCACTCTTTAGTGGTTAGAAATATACCCGTAGCTTGATGTGAAAACACAGGATGAGTGTCTCAGAAACTGATTTGGAATATCTTTTCCATCTTGCTCTGCCTTTCTGTATACACAAGGAATTTGGATCTAAATGTTCAGATCTTTAAGGAAGCATCTAAGACCCAGAATGAGCATATGCAAAGGATGGAAGTCATTATACTTTCCATAGGGGGGAAAAAATGTCTCTAGACGGACTCATTTGCACAAACCATCTAGCTGTGCCTTGTTTTAATTGGAAGGCGACAACATCTACATGTGTGGTCTCTGTTTTGAGACATTATTATAGTTGTCTGTGTTTTAAAGAGCCCTGAACCTGAACAATAAGTATTTGGAAACACAGGGTAGGATGAACATCTGATTTAGACTTTGTTCATGCTAATTTTTGCACTACAGTAGAGTTAGCTCATTAGGCACATACTGAGGAGGCAAGATGTAAATTACTTTTCAATGAAAATGTCAATTGTATATCTTCTACCAGATAATTTTAGTTTCTCCCTCCAAATGGTTTTCCACCAGGAGAAACACAAATGGAAGTTATCCAGCTGTCTATTGGAGATCTCTCTTTAGAGAAAGTAGAATTGAAAGACCTTTCTGGGAGGGACACCCAGCTGCAGGCGGGGGGAGGAAGAAGGTGCCTGGTGGTCCCAGCTCTGTGCTCCAGATCTCAGCTCTCCAGAGCATGTTTGCTCTCACCCACTGCAGATCTCCATTGTAACTTACTGGAAAACTTGACAACTTGGTATCCTGCTGAAAGGATGGATCAGAGTCTTCCAAGCCAGCCAAAAATTTCTGAAATCCCTTCATTGTAAGTATATTCTTAAGTTGATTGATGTAAATACAATTGCACTATGAAGAGAGTGCCACAAAACCAGGCTTGATTTCTAATTACTTAATTATTTTCATAAACAAGCTACTAGGACAACTCAGAATATGTTTATAGAAAATGTCTATAGTGTTTCTTCATCTAAATAGTTTTTCCCTATTTGTTTGTACAGTTGGGTTGATTGTGTGGCTGAGCAGAGCATCCCTGAGCTCAGCTCTCTTCTGTGTGTGGCAGGATCCTGCTCGTGTTATTTACACTGCTTGTGTAACACAGTCGTGTTTTTTCACACACTAATGTTATGTCTTGGAAATGATTTGAGATGTGGCAGAGTTAGGAGACTCCAGAAACATTTGTGTAGCAGTTACAGGTAAACTCATGGACACACAATCATCTGCTGCAGGAGCTGTTTTGTGCCTGTATTTACGTAGCATCCTCACCTCTGTGGGACTTCATATCAGTTTCTCACTTTGCATCCCGATCAGCAGATCTGTTTAACTCATTATTTCTCTCATTGTGTATAGCTGGCTTCATTCACACAGCGTTGGCTTTGAAAACAAAAACCCAGCCCAGTTTCACCAAGTTCCCGTGTGTGGCTTAAGGAATTACATATTCTGCCTTTTGAGAGTGTAAAATTATAGTTGTATAAAATCACCTAGCAGTTCTTTACCACGAGTTGCATTTTATTACCAATTTCAGATATAGCCATGAGGTAACAGCTAAAAAGGTCACAGTGCAAATACATGTGCAGAATTTAAACGAGAACTTATTCTTTCTCCAATAAACACACACCGGATGCAAAGGAGGAATTGGAACATTTTCAGAAGGCAGCTTGGGCCAACCCGGCTCTCGTCAGGGACCATTTCAAAGATTAGTTTCTGATGTCCATAGAAACATATTGTGCAAGCCTGGGTTTTGATAATACGCCGTTTCTGTGCATTGCCATCTCCTCTGAAAGCATTCCGGCTGCACAGGTCTGATTGCTGGATTTTGCAGTGTCCTAAGAGAGCTGCAAAACCTCGGCAGTCCAAGCGGACTGGTTGCCTCTGTAAAGTGAGCCTGTAAAGCTTTGTTTCCTTCTGGGAAAGAAAACATATCTGAATATTGCCCAGATTTCAAATGACCTGCCCCAGTACTAAACAAAGATTCAAACGAAGAGGAAAGGGGAAACGTTTCCAGAAATGAAATCTCAGGTGATCTGGTTTCTAGTCTCAGTTCTGACACTCCTTTTATTTTTTTTTCCTTTTGTCAGCCTTGATAAGTCATTTAGCTGTGCCTTTCTCCTCATCTTTATAATAGGGATAACAGGAGTGTTGGAAAGCCAAAGTCAATACTGCAAGTAAAACACCAAGGGTTGCTATTACACAGAAGGCCCACACAAGTGTGTATGTGCTGGTTAAGACCTGAAAGACCCGACAGTTAAACCCTCCACTGGGACCAGGTGTCCTTAGTCCAGATACAGAGAGAAATCATCAGCCTGAGAAATGTGCTTAACAAAGCACATAGAGCCCTTTTTGGGTGAGTCATACTGAACAGCAGTGGGAGAGGAGGTTTTCCCACCCTGAAAGGATGCATAATCTTTCTGTCCAGTGGGTGGGACATGAAATGGGCTATATCCAAAAGGATGTTAACACAATCTGGTCTTCTCAATAACTATTAACAAGAATTAGCTGGAAAAGAGGTGAGAAAAATCTCACTTTCCTCCCTCTCCTATTCTTAGGTTCCATAGCTTGGGAATATTTGGCTAAGCCTGCTGGTGTTGTAGAGATGAGGAAGGAAAACCCTCAGAGATGCATGTTCAGCTTTTATGGCAGGTCAGATGCTTTGGTGGCAGCATGCACATTGTGAGACGTCTCCATCAGACCTCAATGGTCAACTTGAGGCCCCTTAGTGAATGAAGTCTGAAAGTTTAGAATAGAATAAAATAGACTGGAATAATTTCAGTTGATAGGGCCCTACAACTATCATCTAGTTCAGCTTTAAATTCTTTCTCAAACTCTTAAGTTTGACTTCGAGACTCGTTTCCAAAAGCACAAACCTGTGGCTGTGAGAATCTCTGTTTTATAATCTGTCTGATCGAGTTTCTCAAAACTGAGTGACTGCATTATTGGGACGACGTGTCACTCCTGATTACATTTGCATGTTGGTTTAAACGTAACACTACATGCCAGAGCTTCCTAACCAGATGTGATGCAGCATCAAAGTGATGTTTCATGCTCTGGGAACTTTAAAAAGTCATTGAAGGGAGAAAACTGAGATGCCTATAGGAGGAGTGACAGAAATTTGGGTTTGATTCTACTCTTATCTGGGTAAATAGTAAAGCATACGTTGACTGAGCTTGAAGCAAGATGGGCCTGTGATGACTCTGACAAGGTAGGTGGTGTCTTATGATTTGTCAGTCCTAAACTCCTGAGGAATGGGATGTCCTTCCATTGTGTTTTATAGTTGTCCGTTTCTTGTAAATACATAGAAGAATAACAACTCCTGGTGTTTTATTTATAGAAATGCTGGTGGAGGTATTTATTATAAATGAAATTAATTTTGAATTAGCCTCCTTTTCTGTTCATGAATGAGTTTTGCAAACAATGCTCCGTTCTTATTATTCATTGTATAATGTGGAAGGAGAGAGTGTGTGTCTCCTCTATCTCCCCTTGCCACTGTTTCTCCTAGTAGGGACGGGATATCTGGGAGCAATTACACTACTATTCTTGAAGCCACCTCATATTTTCCTCCAGGCTGTATTTCTAAAGGCCTAAATTAGAACTGGAATAGTCTGTGTGTGTTATGGGTGGTAAAACAGGTTGGGTGAAGGTCTCCGGCTACATATAGGCAGAGTGGGTTATTTCCTAGAACATCTCCAATTGCAGTGCCAAATAACAAACACCCTACACCTCCATTCTCAATCTTTAAAGTGTAATAAGGCCATCTGGTTTTGTATATCCAACATTACACCTTCATGGAAAACCCTGGCAGATTTTGGTCGTGGACATGGAAGACTATAAACCACAAGTATCTGCTAATGTGCAAAGGGTCTTTAACTAACATTTGCCAAATGCTAAGTGCCAGTCCTATATAAGGTCCTATGAAACCATGATGAGGAGTAGAAGATGCCTGGTGCATCCAGCCAGCCAGTGTAAGCAACAGGCCAGCCACAAACAGCCACTTTGGTTGTGGGTTTTTTCATTCCTGATTTTGCTTTTCCACTTCCCCCCACCCTCCTTTTGTTTCTTTTTTTTTTGTTTCTTTTTTTTTCTAATCTCTCTCATTTTTTCTCCTTTCTTTTATCTTGTTTTCTCCTTTGCTTTTCTCTCTTTGTTTTTTCCTTTTCTTTTCTCCTTCCCCCTGCCCCCCATTTTTTTCCTTTTAGTTTTTCCTTTCCTTTCTTCTTCTCTCTTGTACGTCTTTGTATTTAGTTAGTGGATACTGTTCCCAAGATTATCAGCATTAGAATTTATATTTTTTTTTCCTCTAACCTAGGAAAAGTAACACTTAATTTGAATTCATTTTTTTGATTCAAATACAAATCAATATCCTGTTCCTGAGCTATCCAAAAATCACTCCTTGCTACATACCTCAATGTTGTTTTAATTAGAACAACAGTTTTCATACTCTCAGTTATAAATATTATGTATGATGAAGAGTAAAGATTAGGACTAATTGCCTACCATATCTGAAGACAAGAACAAAATAATTTTAAGTTTCACAGTACACAGAAAAGTGTACCTTGAAACAAAGTGAAATAGAACTGGCAACATTTGTTGACAAAACCTGACTAAATTACCTTAAAGTGAATGGAAAATAAATAACTAAGAATTAAAAAAAATCCAAAGAAACCACCTACTTGGTTTTGGATTTTCTCTGGTCTGCAATTTTATGTCCAAAGTTGGAATCCAGAGGGAATCTCAAGCCTTTGTATATAAACTTTATAATGGAAATGCTGTCAAATTCTTAAGTACAGTGAGGCAAATGGCACAGCTCTAACATGTTAAAAAAAATATGAAAATGCTCTGAACCCAGGGTGAAGGCTAGCTGTCTTGACACTGAACATAGAAAGGTAAATGATTGGAACTTTAATTACTTTGATCCGTCATGCCTTGTAGCTATATGTCAGCTAAGCCAACAAAACTGACACAGAACAAAGGCCATGACTGTTTCAACATCTTAACTCATTTCTTATGGTTGATTAATAAGTCTATTGAATGAAACATGTGATGAGAATTGAGAAGAACATCAAGTGTGTGTTTATACACACACATCCCATGCGTATGATTTTTTCCTCGGTGGATGTATTGGGCCAGACTGTGGAGCACAAGGCAGTGGCATATCCAGAATGCTGCTCTTATCATAACTATTGTGACTTGGAAGGAAGGTCCTTGAGCACTGTGCAGGCTCAGTTTGCTGGGATGTTGTCCTTCACTAGGTCATCACAGAACCATAGAATGGTTTGGGTTGGAAGTTACCTTAAAGGTCACCTAGTTCCAATTCCTCTGCCATGGGCAGGGACACCTCCCACTAGGCCAGATGGCTCAAAATCCCAGACTTTCTATCCTTCCCCTACATCTTTTGCAGAAGGTAGCTACCCAACTTTCACTTTTAATGTGTATGTTGAGTTACAGAATCACCATTCAATGAGATGGATTTTCCTGCCTGTAATGTTGCTTGTATTTGGAGGTGGTTTTTAAAGGAAGTACTTCAAGATGCAGTTGAAACAGTCTGCAGTGGATTTCTCACAACTCATTTGATGCTTTTTTCCAGTCAGCACATCTAGTTCAAGACCCCTCTCTTCCATCATTTGAAGCTCTGGAACATTAAACACTGTCTTGTGTTGTAGTTTGAATATGAGATTACTTAAGTAGCAGTGAATATCTCTGCAACATATCTGCTCTACAAAGGGAACACACGTTTGGATGCTGCCTGAAATGCTAATACTTTGCAGAAAATTATATAGAGCCGTTCATTAACTCGCTATTTTTCCTTTGTGCAATATTTTAACAAAATTTGATTCTAAACTCTAGTTCAGCAACTAAACCAGTCATTTTATTTGAAGAGAAGCACTAAAGAGCTGGCTTTTAAAACATTTAACTCTGATTTTTGCATTTTAAAAGTATGCTAATATTATGAAGGATCAAATTGCTAGAATATTTTTATGAAGTCAGATATTTTTTCTTAAAGTTTACAGAGTAAAGTAAAATAGGGTATAAATAGAAAGCAGTCAATTAATTCTTTTGAGCTAACTTATAGATTTGAGCAAGTTCCCTGTCCTGTGAAAGTTGTTAAGAGTCATTTTGCTTTGATTTAAATGCTGTCCAGATATAATCTCCTGAGTTTGGTACATCTCTACTGCATGTCTTAGTGCAAAACTTGTCTTACGGGGCTATACAATTGCTTTCAAATTTTTTTACCAATGGTATGCATTTTTTGAGCACAGTGTTATGAAATGGTGGGTATGTGCATGTCTTTCAAATCAGTTTGATATCCAAATGCATTATTACTGTTATGGCAGCCTATTATTACTCGGGCAAATAGGAAGTTAATTTGGTGTAAAATATAGGAAGTAAAATACCCATATGAGTTCTTTACATAGGCTTCCTACCCAGTGAGTAATAGTGTAGCAACCTGATAGAAGGTAGGTATTTTGCATTTAAATAGCCTCTAGTAAGGACATATGTAATAAGGATACTTTTGCTACACATAATCACAGTTGAAATTTGTCTACATTAAAAGCCTTCTTTGTGACCTACTCTGATTTTCATTTTCTGACATTGTGGAAAGTCAATCCAGATCATTCACTGCTAATACCTTTGCTGATGTAATTGTTAATACAATACTAATATCGTATGTTGCTAATAACCAACATCAGCTGGGCATTTTTATCATGAAAAAAATAAGTAAATATGTATCTGAATAGGAAGGATGTATCCAAATTGTACAACGTGGATGCTCAGACGCTGAAGCAAAAAGGCCTGGGAATGGCACACTGCAGGAAAGATGAAGGAAATGTCAGATATATTCCCACTTGTGACACTGGCCTGCTGTCTGCCCTTGAGCAAGTTCCATCATGAGGCTGTATCTTGGTATGATCACACGGTGCAATACTAAGCTTTCCTTGGAAAAGTGTTTTAAGATTGACAAATGAAAACCTACTGTATAATACACTATCAAATGTAATTATTATTGAGTTACCAGTTAGCATTATTGAGTTATTAACTTGGCAAAAATGTGTCTAGAACAAAAAGGGCAGCAAGATAAAAGTAAATGCTGATAACGTTTCTGCTCTTCCCTCTATGTAGACATTGGATAGTAGAGGAAACAAATCCTTCATGTGTTGTCTGAGCCCAGCAGGGAAATAGAAATACTTTCCCAAAAGAGAGAAAATAAATAAAAATGCAAGCAAAAAAGGATCTAATCCTTCATATTTATCTAAGAACTCCTGAATCCCATTTAGATAGGTATATTCTTTCTTAGGGCAAATGGCTTAATTTAAATTAATGTTATATGATCTATAAAAATATTTTTTCAGGTCTCTTGGCTTTTCCAAATGAAAATTGAACTTTCTAAGGCCTTTCTACATAATATAATAAACCTAATTTTAGTTTCATGACTGTCTAGTCAAGAATGTCTTATCCACCTGTAAGAAAGTTTGTTATTCAAACCTTGAAGGAAACACTGTGAGGTTTTGCCTCTGGTACAATAAAAACATTGATAAGAACTATTTGGTGACTTCAGGGACAGGAAAGCTAGAAAATGCAAATAGCAGAAAGCACTTATATAAAAAAAAATCTACTATAAATATTTTAGGCTTTAAAATATTCCTGTATAAGTAACTAAAACTGTGTAACTGTGATAGTCTTTCATTTTTGATGGCACAATAATGAGTGTAAGAAACTAGATATCTTTCGATTGAGAGCACCTATACCTATTTCTTTTGAAAATGATGTAAAGAATGTCTTGGAAAACAAAAGAGGCTTCATAAATGGTGCTAAAAATTATGCTAGGGGCTGGGTTTTTCATTCCAAAGTCATCTTTGTGGCTCCAGTCTGTGCTACACCCCAACTTCATAACAGTAAGTGAAGAGTGATTCACATATGTTGAGTGTTTCTATTAAGAAGTTGTTTTGATTATGGCTGAAACTGATTCCTCAAGCCAACTGTCTGTATAAAGCAAAGGCATTAACTCTAGGAATAGAATTGATTAGTGAACATTCCTGTCTGGTAGCATAAGTAAAGACATCAAGGGAGGTGGAGAAGAAAGACATGAATCAGCAATCACAGAAGATAGGGCAAAAGAGACTGGAGAGGTCACCTAATGCCTCTCTGCCTCCAGGTAAGATCAACAATACCTATGTCAGTCTTGACAGACGTTTGTTTGATTCTTTTTAAATGCCTGCAGTAATAGGGATTTCCTAACTTCCTTGTCATATTATTTCAGTTGGTAACTATCCTGACAATCCAGAAGTTTTCCTCAACTTTGTACGGTTTGGGTTTTTTTTTTTCCTTCTACCATTTAGTTTTCTCTTATTCTCTTAGTAAGGATCAAGAACTCCCTCCACTAACATCACACTACCACCAGACATTTCTTGGTGAAACAACTCACTTCCTCGTCAGGATCTCTCATTTCCACACAGAATGAAAACAGAGGCTCTAAAAAGCAAGGTTTCTAAAAAACATGTTTTCTTCCTCCTTCTAGAGATACAGAAAGTTCAAGTTTACCCCTCATCTTACTCAGGATCTGAAGGAAGCCCCAAGAGATCTTGTGAAAGCACATTCTTACCTTTACCTTACAAGCTTATTTCTGATTGGGTACTGATTACAGCAAGTATTGATTAATCCTGAAAATTTGAGAGTGAAAATGTTTCTGGAGTCCAATCCTGAGATAGACAGACAGATAATATTTTTATATATATTATATTACATATAAGGTTTAGCTAAAGATGCTTATCAGTGATTTTTTTTATACCTAACTGCAGAAAATTGCAGCCAAAAATGACAGAGTAGAACATTACACTTGACTTAGTTCCTAGAAACTTAGGTTCAACTTCAGCAAGCTGTAGATGACAAATTATGTTGATATCAGTCTATATTCATTAGTCTAAGCTGAAAGCCAGTTTTTATTGGCAGAATTATTTTTCTAGCATTTTAACAAATAACTTTCACTATCTTTAGGCATTTTATTGAGGTACAGTGAACCACTGTAAAAATGGATTAGCCAGGTAAGGATGGGAAGATAAATTTCTGCTTCATATCTGTGAAATTCTAGGCAAAAAAAATTTTAAAATCCATACTAAATGATTTACAATAAAGGCAGGGATAAAGTATTTTCTATTGCTATCCTCTTCTGTCTTTGTAAATCTGAAATATGTTCACTTGATAGAGCTTGGCTTTTATCAAAATGCTTGGAACTTCTGAAGCCTTGATTCGAGTTGCCATTAATGAAGCGAACATGCACATTGTCTAATGCAGTGCACATCTATCACATGGTATTTCCTTGATAAAAACTGGAGAGTTTTGAGATGCAGTTCTGATAAATAGCAGTGATAAATACCCAGTCCAGATCTCCCAGTCTGTAGCATTTTGGTGGTAATGAAGTCCTAGGTTGGAGTCGAAGCTGAACTTTGTCATGATAGTAAAGGATCAGGAATTTGTCACTAAGATGATGTGTCTTTAAAATGTCAAAAAGCACAGGAAAAAAATCATAGAATTGTCAGGGTTGGAAGGGACCTTAAAGATCATCTTGTTCCAACCACCCTGCCATGGCAGGGACACCTCCCACTAGAGCAGGGTGCTCAGAGCCCCATCCAGCCTGGTCTTAAAAACTTCCAGGGATGGGGCTTCCACCACCTCTCTGAGTAACCTCTTTCAGAGTCTCACCACCCTCATGGTGAAGAAATTCTTCCTTATGTCTAACCTGAATCTACCTCTCTCTAGTTCTATTCCATTCCCTCCAGTCCTATCACTGCCCCACAGCCTAAAAAGTCCCTCCCCAGCTTTCTTGTAGAAATCCTGACGTCTTGGTCTGTATTTTTCATCTGTTCTTAATTGAAGCCTATCCCAACCCATATATTTATTCTACTCTGTATGCTTGAATGGAGCATGAGGGGGGAGTGTGGGTGGTTACTTTTCCTGAGGTGGTGATGGGACATTTGTAGTAGAAGAAAGAGGTCTTTTCAGGTCAATATGTCTCCAGATTCCTAATGCCTTAGTCTTCTAAAAAGGCCTTTGCTAATTTAGGATACCAGGAGCCTGAGCAAGTGTCATTTTTTCCAGTTGAGATTTTTGCAGGACAGATTTTCATCTTCTTGTTCAGCAAATGTTGCTCTTCTCATCCCTGCAAGCTTTCGAACTATCCTTCTTATATATAGTGCTCTGTCCCCTATGTGTTAATGATGATCTAGCAACAGCAGGCAAGTTCTAAATGGAAGTAATAGTGTGTGAAAAAGCCTGGAAGAGAGTCCTGGAAAGTTCTGCTGCTTGGTGAATATTATGTATCATAGGAAGGATGAAGCAATGAAGTGCTTTGAATGAATTAATGAACCCCTTTATCTGTCCTTCTGTCTATCCATCTATTTTTTATTTTTTTTTCCTATTTATTTATTTGTACTTCACTGAGAGAAAATATACAGAGAGAACTTAGTTGAAAACCTGGGATTTCATGACTTTGGTGACCTTGTATGTCTCATACCTGCTTTCCTCTTCTTATATAAAAAGATGAAAGGGTTTTTATTTAAAACTATGGTGTTCTTATGAAGAACTGTAGGGTTTAAAATACACTTTTTGCTTCCCACAATCATTGTTTCCTTTATTGTTTGAGTATGTTTATATATTGGCATGCCAAGTCAAATCATGCCACTTTCCAGGCTTCATTATATTTCCTCTTCAGTTCACATGGAAATTTTAAATATTCAGCTGTGTATATTATCATGTGGAAATATTAACAATTAAAAATGACTGTGGGACTACATGTTGCCAAAGGTGGAAATAAACCTGCAATGGGTGGCATGCACCTGACAATGTACAGATAAAGGTAATAAATTTCATTTAGAAAAGAATATATTCTGTAAGGTGAAAAATTTCTGCAAATGAATTAATTTCACCCAAACTATTGCAATAGCTGCCAATTATCTTTAGTTTACATGTCTATTTTCTGAAGGGGAATGTCCTATCTAATGACTCAAAGGTCCCAGATACTGTGCAGTCCACTTGGCCATATTTACTACCAAGAGATGCCAAACATTTCCAGAATACAAATCTCATACTTAGAGAATACTGTCCCCCATAATACTTCCTAAACAATCCATAAATAATTCGGATGTGAAATGTTATAGGTAAAACTGCCTCTGCTGGAAATTTCAGCTGCAGAAAATCTGCTGCAAGAAAACTTTGGTGGTTTTTGAAGGGGAATATTTTATAAGGCTCGTTTAACATGAAAGATAGTGAGGGCTGTGCTCAGGGTGAGGACTGTGTAGGACAACCTTGAAGAGGGCAACTAGGAGGGAATCTCACTATTTCAGATCCTGAGGAATTCACTAACCTCTACATGACCTCTGCATTCACTGAGATACACCAGAGAGGGAAAAAGAAATCTCAGCTGACCCATCCTCAGATGTTCTCATGCAAAAAAACCCAGATCTTTGTGGAGACAGGAGCAGTTTTCAGATGATTGCACTGTAACCAAATTTTTTTTTGCTGCATTATCAGGTTTTAATTAATGCATAACTAAAGTTCTTCTACCCTTTTTTTCAGAAGGGCTGTTTTTATTGGGTATTTAAAACTTTATTTACACAACCACATTGCTGACCTGTAACCTAGCCCTAGAGCTGGAGGACAATTGAATTTATTTTCAGCTAATTATTTCTATTTCATTTGTAGTGTTTAATTTCTAAAATGTCAAAATGTTTTGTCAATATTCTTATTTTTTGTATGTAGTGAATTTATACAAAAAGTAACCAATCCTTCAGTTAAGACCAAAGAATTTTAAGTTACTAAATTCTACCTTCAATAAAGCAAAAAAACCCCAACATTTTCTATATCTTGGGAATTAATCTCTTCCCATCCCTGACAGGAATCTGTGTGTTTTAATATTTCCCCCTGGAAAATACACACCTACACTTTCTCTTTCAAACATCATACTATTTTGGGACTTTCAGGATTTTCTTCTTATTCACTAATATATGATTTACTCCTTAAGAAAATAAAAAGGTTCAAAATAATTTTCTTAGAAGAGTGATAATGTTTGGGTTTTTTTTTGTGGGTGTGTTTTTGTTTTGGTTTTTTTTGTGTGTTGTTGGGTTTTTGTTTGTTTGTTTTTTAAAATTTTTTAGAGCTTACTTATGAAAGGTAAGTATCCAAAATGCATCTACTGTGCATATGTCAGGTTTCAATATATTGCTTTTCTCCTGTTGTAGATTAGACCATCTTCAATGAATTTGCATGTCATGGGCTGCATGAATTCTGAATTCAGAAAACTTTCACTGAAGGTAAGATTCCCATTCAGTTTTTTTGTCTTTTCACCTGTTTTCCTTAAATAATCAGTTTTAAAAATATGCTTGCAAGTTTTTTCCTCATGAAAAATATTCTCATTTAGAATAGCACTTATTTCTGATTTTTACATTTTCAACATTTATTTTCAACAAGGTGATGTTTCATTTCTTAAAATATAGATGAAAAATTGCATTTATTTAATGGCATCAGTCTTTCTCTTCCTCTTTTTGTTTTCCCACTACCATCCTACTTATTTTCACTAAAGTTTAGTCAAGTGAATAACACAGAACAGAGGGGAGAAGAAATATTTTTGGCTGAAGACATTGGAGTAAATCACAGCTCTTGTGAGAAAATGTCATGAATATCTATGTAGAACAGACAGGACTTAGATTTTTACGAGAAAGAGAGAGAGAGAAAAGTGCAAAGACTCAATTTATCTGCATCTGAATGATAAAGAACTGACTGAACCCTTCTGGTATTGAAATCTATGCTTTTAAGGAGAGTATTTTTAATTTTTTAAGATAGTATTTTGGTCACTAAACCATTTATAATTCAGAAGGTCAGAAGAAACCATTGCAGTGATATAGTTTGACCTATAAAGAACAGACTTTAAGGCTCCCTAAATTAATTCCCACTCAAAAGAAGAGTAAAACTTCTAGAAACATAACTTTTATTTGAACATATATTGATGAAGAACCCATGACTCTAGTAAGCTGGTCCAAGAGTTTGTTACTTCAACTCTTGAAAGACACATAAATTTTTAACCTTATTTATATAAGGCTGTCCTGGATTTCTGTCCAGTGGTTTTTGTCTTGCCTTTCTTGGCTACTGAAGCATCTATTGGGAACAGCTTATTACTATTGTAAATACCTGTGGACTGGACGAAGTGCACCAAAGTTTCTCTTCTCAGAGACTGCATGCAGAAGGCATTTCCCATTCCTTTAATTCTTATGGCTCTTCCTATAGTTTTCTATCAAGTTAATTAGTTTTATTTTTCTGTTTATACCTATATTACCTAAATGTATAACATATTTTATTTATTTCAGTCTTTTATTTTTTAATTTTGTTATCAAAAATATTTTCAATCTTTTGTAACTTCTTTTAATTGAGAAGAAAAATGTGACAAATGATAACTGCAGAGAGTATTCAGGAGCACTTTTATGAGCCTGGCATCCACTATACCATGAGTGGTATTTGCCATAATAGTTTCATAATGGTTTACATCTTAATGATATGAAACCCTTTGAAGGTGAGAAATCCAGTGTGATAACTAGTAGAGCACACTCTTCAGGGAAGTAAAGATATGCTGCTTAGTCACTCACCTCAGTCCTCCATTGTTTTCTCTTTCTGCCTTATAATGTGGGAAAGAGTGTTTTGTTTCTTTCCCCTTCACTCTGTGTACAGTGCTTTGCAAAGTTGGGGGGGATATCAAGTGTTTTTATGAGGTGAAAGAAATCCTCTGAATACTGAGGGAACAGAACAGCTGAGATGATATCACCATCCCAGATACCTTCCTAAGCTGGATAATTTGTCCATCACAAGACAAGTCCGACTTAGGGAGAGGATTAGTGTAGCTAATGCCATAGACACTACTCGCTGACACATCTTCTGTGTAATCACTGTATTGTTTTTATCTCTCTCTGCAGCAAGGTGGTGGAGAGATCTGGCTCCTGTGTGTCCCCAGAAAGCACCCTGTTGCTCTGTGCCACACCAGATCCTACAGTAATGGGACCTGTGTTAAAAATGACATTCACAAAAACAAAAACATTCCCCCAAAAACAAACAAACAAACTCAAACAAACCCCAACAAACCCAAACAAACAATTTTCCCTTTTTGGTGCAAATATCAGTATCACACTGATTAATAAGTGTTTCTGTAATTATTTCACTGGGAAAATAGGCTTATTTCACTGGGAAAACAGGTTTATTTCATTGTGTAGCCTACACATGGGTTGGTGCTTCAGCTGGAAAACTCTCCTTCCTTTTCAGTGTAAGAGAAAGAGTCCTCTGTCACTGGCTTTTGACTTGTTCTAAGCAGGAAAATTCTGGCAGTGTATTCTCTTTATCTGGTTTCCAGCAATATGTCCATCATTGTAGTAGCTCAAAAGCTCCTTTTCCACCCACACCAGGCAGAAAACTTGTAGGTGTAAGAAAATAGATGTGTATTTCTGTATCTACACTGCTGATGTTTAGCACTTCTGCTTTTCAAAACCACCTTGAGTTCATAGAAAGCTGTACATAACCACTCATTCTTATTCTGTACGAGTGAGTCTTTGTTCCCTGAATTTGCCATAGGCATTCTGGTGTTTCAACTTTATCTCTGACATATCACTAAGATCGTGGTTTTTTGCTGGCAGGTTTCAAAAAAGCAAAGCAAAACAAAACAAAAAAACCTCCAAAACACAAAAAAACCCAAAGCAAAACCAGAAACCAAAAGCAGAAAACCCCAAAACATATGTAGCCCCCTCATCCATTTTAACATAAACACGTGAATTACATTTAAGAGTTTTGTCAGTTCCAGATCTGTAACATATTAGTAGGTTAAATATTGTTTGTTCTTTTAATTGTGCTATGTAGACTACTGCGTGCTCTTAAGTTTTTAACTAAACAAAGAAATAGTAAATATGTTGATTTTACACCATTTCCTGGATGCTACCTAATGCTCATAGTTTTCTCCTTGGATTTCTCTTGCATTCTTTTGAATCTCTTTGAAGTGAGCGGAATGGTTTTAATGTTGACCCAAAGTGAATTGGTTACAGGAGATAAGGAAAACATTTTAATATAAATAGTGCATAGACAGAGATGATAAAGACAATTTCAGGCATATAGAAAAGGCAGACAAGGGAACCAAAATCAAGCAATTTCTGCTTGGGTCTGGTAGATGACTGATTTCACACGCTTTTCAGCATAGGAATGTGGATGTTCATGAAAACTTGATCAAGAGCCATATCCAAAAGAGCATTTGCATATCTGAAATAGAGTGTACAAAGATTTTAAAGGCCGACATCCAAGACTGTGATCCAAAACTTCCTTTGTTCAGCAGTACTTAAGCCTGAAAGCACCACTGAACCTCAGTGCTCCTTTGTGGGGGGAATACAAGTTGGCTGTGAGAAGCTGACAACAGTCAGCTGTAGGGTTGGGTGTCATGCACCACCTCCTTGCTGCCAGTGGGGTTAAAGTCATGCCTCTCCCAGGAGGACATCTCTGTGTGCCACTTGTCACATAGAATGGCTCATAAGTACCTGCACAGTAGAAAATGATGACAGAAGTGGGACAGTATGTGTATTGCTTGCTGTCATAAAGAGCTGCAGAAAATGGTAAGGAAGACTGAAGATGTTTCTCTGCTGGAGCTAATACTTGTATTAGCACTTGGAGAGGATGCTTTTAGCAATTGTTGGTGATGTTGGGTAAGAACAAGTCGAGCAGACTCCAGAAGCTAAGAGGCTTGAATAAAATCAGTTCAAAATTAGTAAGTGCTCCATTGTCAAAGCGTCCTGGTTTGAGTTAGAACAAAACTAATTCAGTTCAGTGATTTTACTTGCGCTTTCTGAAGTCAATGGCAAACTTTTGCAGTCTTTGCATCTAGCAGTTGTAACACTTGATATTTACAGCTACTACAAAGGATTGTTCTCTGCAGAAAGGCTCTTCTTTGTATTTGTTGCTGTGCAGACCAAGGTCATTGCTAAATCTCATGTACCAGGTTGGGGGGTATTGATAACAAAAGGCTACACCTGCAGGGGGAAGCAGCCAGGACAGGTAACCCCACACTGACCAACAAGGGATTCCATCCCATATATGTCATATCTGGTATAAAGCTGAAGGATCATGAGTGTCAAGCGTCTTCTTCAACAGCCAGCATCTGAGAAGGATTCTGTCTGTCCTGTCTTTGATCCAGATTTTTGTTCTTGCTTCCCATTCCACAATCCAGCTCCCGAATCTGGTTCCCGTCAGCTGCCGAGACCAGTCTGGGACTTTCCTAGTGCCTGCTCCACAGGATCAGAGACCATGGTGACACAATTGTGATTAATGGGGTTGGGTNAATTCAGTTCAGTGATTTTACTTGCGCTTTCTGAAGTCAATGGCAAACTTTTGCAGTCTTTGCATCTAGCAGTTGTAACACTTGATATTTACAGTTACTACAAAGGATTGTTGTCTGCAGAAAGGCTCTTCTTTGTATTTGTTGCTGTGCAGACCAAAGTCATTGCTAAATCTCATGTACCAGGTTGGGGGGTATTGATAACAAAAGGCTACACCTGCAGGGGGAAGCGGCCAGGACAGGTAACCCCACACTGACCAACAAGGGATTCCATCCCATATATGTCATATCTGGTATAAAGCTGACGGATAATGAGTGTCAAGCGTCTTCTTCAACAGCCAGCATCTGAGAAGGATTCTGTCTGTCCTGTCTTTGATCCAGATTTTTGTTCTTGCTTCCCATTCCACAATCCAGCTCCCGAATCTGGTTCCCGTCAGCTGCCGAGACCAGTCTG
>VWZY01005037.1:432113-496746 GCA_013399075.1 Chloroceryle aenea | reverse complement strand
TGCCCTCTTAAACTGCATACTGTAAATATTCATAATTATCAGAATCACAAAACAATGTTCATCAGAGCTTCATATTCAGGGGAACAACTTCTTTTCTGGGTTTGCTTAGCAAAGTTTTCTGTTGATCCAAATTAGGCAGAGAATAGCGAGCAAACAGGAGGCTGTCGGTTTGTTTGAGAATGAAACCAATCGCAGAGAGCGAGAAGCCAGGAATATGGGGATAAAAATAACACATTTAACTGTTTATTTCTTTATTCTTGCAGATTTATTTCTTTATTCTTGCAGATTTCTACAGTGAGTTTAATTAAGCTAGCCCTGGGCTAGTGGTCATGGAGAAGGGTTTTGGTTTGGGTTTTTTTTTTTAATTCTTGTTTTAATTTTTTTTAATTCCTCATTAGGCTGGTATTTTTCCTTAGCTCTCATGGCTTTAATGACTAGTCCCATTAAATAGGTCAATGGGCTGCTTTTATTTTAAGTTTTATATAGACTCCTATCCCACTGAGTCTTAAACACGGAGCACCCGAAGTCTTTCTAGTCATATTTCTTCATTCCAGCAGATAAAGATGCATTCCGTCTTCTTTCTCTCCACAGCAGCTGACCTTTTATTGCAACGTACCTGGGGAAAAGCTCTGGAAAGCTGGCACTAATCTGGGCCAGCCATGGGCAATGATACATCCCAGGTAAGTGCTTGGCCGAGGTTTGCAACCTGTGGGCAGCAGCGAGGAGAAGGAGGAGGAGCAAAGGCACCCTGCATGCCCTTACACCACCTTCCCTGGACTTTCCCTCTCTGGCTGGAGAGGGCAGACAACCTGAAGAGTGCAGAAGTCTGACTTAAGTACAAGTGGTGCACTAAAAGGCTGTGATCTAAGGAGCAGAACATCAGGGGGCATCTCCCAGGTCCCTGCTCTGTGGGAGGGATGTGGCAGAGGCTCCTGCCCTGGGAAGCTGGACCACCACTTTGCAGGGACTCGGACCAATGTAAAAAGAAATATGAATGGGAAATTGAAAGAGTCCAAAAGATTAGAAAAAGAATTAAGAAAAAAAATATCTTGTTATTTGAGTGAGGTGGGGAGACTTTGAATTAACAAGGTTTCTTTATTCATTCTCAGAAGTAAGAATGGTTTTTATGTGACTATGCCTGATGCTCAGTCTAGAATATAACTTGATGCTCCAACATTGCATGTGAGATGATTCCAGCTCCATTTCTGCTTTTCAAGCAGGAAACAGCAGAAGGGTGGTGTTTCCTACATGCTTCTGTAATGCTACAATATGAATTACTGTGTGCAGGTGGTTTGCAAACAGTCACTTCTTCTAGGTGATATGGATATTTTAGAGAGCTGCTGTACCCTGCTTTTCTGGCCAGCTGTCTCCATGGAATACCTTCCCCCAAGACATGAGGTTGGTGCTGTAGGTTTCTCAGCAGCACAGCAGAGGGGCTCTTTGCTTGTGAATATTTCACACCTAGAAGAGAGAAGCAACATTGTTGACTTCTCCAAGTACTTCCAGCCAACCTTATTTGCTGTACCACAAAGACACTGGTCCAGCAAACACCAATACTGAGAATTAGTTCTCTTCTTCTTCTTCTCCCAAGTCTTCATCAGGTCATTGCAACACATTTTTCTTCATGCAGCCTTTTGAGGATTCAAATACAGACACCCCTTCAGATACAGTTTGAACTGTGTTACTTTAAGTGCAAGCTGGGCTGAAAATAGTCTGAAACTCAGCTCATACCTCCTAAACATGTACTCAAAACATCTAAATTGGGAACAAATCAGCCAATACGAGTTGTGAATCCCAATCTAGAGGTGTCCCTGTGTCTCCGCTGCCCCTGAAAGGAGCCTGTGGAGACTTCACTCCCCAACCCAGTGCCTCAAGCAAGACGAGGTGAATCTTATCGGCTAGCTGCAATTTGTAGAGTAATTAGGACCTTGGCTGTAACAACCTTTAGCCTGTCAGCAGTCGTGGTTTAGCTCATAGTTCAAATGCCCGTGGTGACTCTAGTGCAGCTATTCTAAATATATCCATATTTTAACTGGATGAGGTGATACGTGCGATTGCATTGATTTGTTTAGATATACGGGGTAGTGTAAAAGGACTCCCTTAAACTGGGATTTAATCCATTTTATTCCCTGAAAGGTGATTTTTACTGCCTTTTCCTTCTTTAAAGGTGAATGGTGATGAGAAGCTTTTCCGCGATGGGAAAGCTGGGAACCACCAAAGTATGACCTAAAAGTGGCACCCAGGTATGGTGAGTACAAACCTGTCACATGCTCTATTCCACAGCAAAGGATGCCTTTTATTCAGATTTAAGAGATTAGGTGGGTATAGATAATCAAGCAATTTGACCACTGAGCAATCTTTAATGCTCCAACAAACTGACCTCAAGCTACATGAACTATGTGCAGCTGAAATGTAAAGTCTTATTATATCCATAACAACTTTTTTGTAACCTGCATACGCCTCAGAACACTGTTAAGGAGTTGTCATTATCCTAATTGTAATTAAGTCACTCGAAATAAATAGTGATAATCGTAAATAATAATGATAGTAAACAGTTAAAAATATTTAAAAGGGAGCTAGTCCATTGAGTTTATGGCTAAGTCATCACCTTATGTATAACTGATTCTCAGATGCCACAACTGATAAATAATACCTTTAATTCAGCTGTCCAAATGCTGCTGTTGAAGTGGAAAAGTGATGGGGAAAAAGCCCCACTAATGTAAATACCTCTGTTTCTAAGCAGAGTACTGGGTACCACTGCACCATGCAAGCCAAGGCAGATTGAACTTTTGGCATACAGATCGACGTTATAGATGAGGAATTTTCTTCTCACTGGGAAATGCTCATTTGCTCCTCTGGAGCAGGGAATTTTCTATCCAGATCAGAATTTCTAAAAGTATTTGGCACCAGGGAGGCAATTAATGGGATTTTAGAAAGTGGCTGGATGCTGGATGCCAATCGAGTTTCTAGGTGATTTCAAAAATGGTGTCTAGAACCCATCTGCATCCTTTGGCACCCAGACACCTTCAAAATGTGGGGCGTAGATGTCTGCCTCGATTCATGATGGAAATAGCCTGTAGCACAACTAATTGTGACTGACAGCTCAAAAAGACAGGTGCAAAATTGAAGCCCAGGTCTAAAGGCTTGGTCTTGTGTAGCTGATGGACATTTAGTATATTTTTAATGTTTCACTTCACTGGCTCCTTAATTAAATAAAAATATTTTAGATAGAGCTGCAGAAATCAACTTCTTTGACTGATATGAATCCTGTTTACTCTCCAACTCTGAACTCAGCAGGTTAAGTAATTGGGAGACAGAAAAGTTCCTATATTTCTATTTCCAGCTGGTGGTACACAAAAGGCAGGAAGTTATCTCATTAATGGGGCACCAGCTTTATGCAAATTATAGTAACAAAAAGGCTTCCCTTCATACTTTTCATAAATTACCTAATAAAGTAGGAATAAATGGCCATATTCAAGAGCCTTTGTTGTATTTTTAGCACAAGACTCTTTCTGTTACTGCAAATATGACTAAATGCGCCTTGTTCAAAAGGGGTGTTTATGAAATAAGGCCACTCAAAAGCTTTTATTCCTTAACAGCCTTCAGTTACTTTTATGGCACAAAATTAACATAATTAGTCACAGAGAATAGATGACATAAGCAGCGTGCCATGCACAAAAGGGGAAACCAGTATCTAAGGAAGGTATTTTGAGAGATCAAAAATTTTCAAAGTGCTCAATACTAGAAGGTCCTTTTTATTTGTGCACAGCCTTAAGATACTTTCTTACTCCGTGAAATTCACATAATGAGATGCAGCAGACAGATGACATTAGCGATGAGCCATTAGAAAGAGGTCAGTTTCCTCTGAAAGATAGTCACTGTTCCTGCTCGTCATTAATTTGCAGCTTCAAAGCAGTGAGCATATGATAGTCTGGCATGTTAAGCAAGTTGCAGTTATCTTTAAATAACCATTTTTTTCCAGTTATTAGAAGCTAAAGTTTTTAAACTTCTGACTGAAAGCAAAATTAAAGCACGCAGCAGTGTAAAAAGGCTATGGAGAGATTAGAAAAAGGAAATCAAATATGTTTTATAAATGAAGTTAGCTTTTCCCCGGGGAAAGGCTGCCTTAACTTTTAGTTCAAGAATTTGGGCTTGCATATAGACCTCATAGACATGATTGCTTCCTGGTAGATGAGAGAAAAGTAACTATTTTTAGCTGTTATCATCTTCTTGGTTAACATGCCCTGATCTAAAGGGCAGAAATGTACAGCTATGTAAATCACATTGCAGCCCAGAAACAAAGACATCTGAGATGCTTGAAGAAGGTGAGAGAAGATGAAGTGATCCACTTGCTGTGAACTTTGGTTGCATCTCTGTTTTGGCAGTGCAATGTATTTGGATATTTAAGGAAAAAAAAAAAAGCCAGCTTGGGAGACTTGGATCATTTCTATAAAGGTTTTGGGGGTAAGCAGAAGGGTGGGTAGTGCAGAGGGCAGCAGGGAACTCCAATGTGTAGCACTGAAATCATGGTATAAAGAAACTTGTCACTACTCCAAAGAATGTCACAAGTCTGAGCTGGCGCTAACAAGTGCTCTTGTTTTATAATAAATATCCTTTCATTTCTACTCCTCACTTCATACTTAATGCTGGAGCTATGTTACGGGTGAAGCCTCAGAAGGATCCTGGTTTAAGCATCCCAGCCTGGTTGTTTCAGCCCAGATTTAGTCATGTTACCAGGGCAATGCATAGCAAAAGACAGCACTGTTAATGGCTTTACACTATGCCAGGGTTACTGGAGCTGACACAGGCTTGAGGAAATAATAAAGTAATAATCTGCCCTATAAATATTATCATTAATTACAGTTTTCTTGCTTAATTCCATGGGCTTTTGGATCATGCATCAGGTTTCTTCCACTACATAGGCACCATGCTGCTCTTAGAAGGCCTGAAAGCTGTAGAGATGGGATCCATACCATGTCCCTTGGCTTCAGAGCCAGGAAACAGACCTTGCCTTGCTTAATTATAAACTGATTAAGATACAGCCCCTGGAATCCACCCATGACTAGCCACCTATTAGCAGTGTTCTTTTCCAGCCCATGACAGGGGAGTCCAAGCCTTGTAGGCATCTTAGGTAGGTAACACTGCTAAACATCTGAAGTAGGGTGTGATGAAGCTGAGCTTGAGTTCCTATGGAAAATCAGCTAACTGCACAAGCCCAGGGGCTATCATTCATCTGTGGTGTTTTCATTTGGACTGGACTTTCATTCTGCGCTGTGATTTACTTGGGATGAAGCAGGGTTAGCTGAGTGAGGAGAAGCAGAGGATGTTTTACAGCCTGGCTCTGGGCTAGGCTGCTTTGAAACTTATTTAGAACTACTACTATAATGCTTTTTTTGTTTTGGGTTTTTTTTTCCTCCCAGATAGTTGGATCCTGTTATGGATGTAGTGTCACCGGTTGCACAGCAGACATCCAAATTTGGGATTTGGGATTGAATCCAGGTGTCAATTCCCCTGAACCCTTTGGATACCCCAATTTGATGCCCCAGTCTGGTTTTCTAGGAGCATTTCCAGTGTTATCTTGCTAATTTTAGAAGTTCTAGTTAACCTGGTGCTTCCAGTCGCCAGCACTGCTTCAAAGTGACTGACTTACTGATTGACCTTCGTCAACGTGGGATTATCAATATTTTTAAGAAAACAAACTCTTATGTACCAAGCCTCTGAAGTCCTGTCTCTGAAAGCCCTGGTTTCAAAGCAGACCATCATCTTCTGGTAGTTGACCAAGGCACTGGTGGGCCTCACTCCCCAGGTAGAATGTTTCTGAACTTGCAAACCTTCTTATTGCAAAGGGGAAATCCAACCAGCTGAACATGTAGGAAACAACTTGTAAAATAGACACAGGCAGTTAAGATCAAGATGATAAAATAAACAGAGGATTAAAACCCAAGCAATCCTTCTCCCCCTTTCTCCTGCAAAGACCTACATTTAGGACAATGTTCTCCCTTGTTTTGTAAGAACCCTCCTTGAGTTTGTTTTGCTGCACTTTTTTGATAGTTATTTAGGCATGGAGCAATATTTGTGGACTGTGCTCTTGTGCAGCATGTGGAAAAAAGAGTCCATTTATTAGGTAAAGGGTGAAAGGGGACTGGACAGATGGTATTATATTAATCCCAACCCTTGGCCCCTGCCTGCCTGGTTAACAGAGACACACAGCCATTAGTTTTGAAGTGCAGGAAATCTTCTTTCTTTTCTTGGGACGATAAACAGACCATTATTCAAACTGAAATAAGTGGTGTCAAGTTTCAATATTAAAGCCAAAATTTCAACTGGTTATAATTCTTTTTTTTTTCTTTTTTTTTTTTCTCTGCTGCAGAAAATGTAGAGTTTTAAGGAAAAACCTGAAACTAAACCCATTTTGCCTCAGAACATAAATATTTTGATTCTGAAATGTTGTTTTTCTTAATGGATGCTTTAGTCCTGCTCCTATTATACTCTTCAGGTCACACCCTGCAGCTGTACTGTGACTCTCATTTTTCTCCTTTTTAAGCTACCCAAAGCACATCATAGAGTCACAGGATGGTGGGGTTTGGAAGGGACTTCTGGAGATCATTTCGTCCCCCAGAGCAGGCTGCCCAGGATGGTGTCCAAGCAGGTTTGAAATGTCTCCAGAGAAGGAGACTCCACAACCTCCCTGGGCAGCCTCATCCAGGGCTCTGGCACCCTCACAGCAATGAGGGAAAATATGGTTTGTTTATGATACATTCATAAAATTATTTCTGTTCCTTGCTTGTGCTAACTTCTACTTTCTTTTTTTTTCTTTTTTCTTTTTTTTTTTTTTATATAAAGCTTAAGTAATATATCACCATATGTCTATCTCAAAATGAAAGTTGTCATCAGTAGGAATTTCTCACTATAAACCTTCCATTTGGCTAATGCTATCCTAGCTAGACATAGTATAGACACACAGGTATCTTCAAAAGGAGCATTAAGATTTGTCATGTAGCTTGATTCCAATACCTGAAGTGTATGAAAATTAACATCCAGGCACTCTGAAAGCTTTTCAGAGTCATGCATCTTGGTATTGTTTTCACTGAGATGAAAGAGGAAAAAAAACAAAAGGCACCTTGTTTTCTCTTCCCTGAAAGGTAGAAAATATCCACAGACACTTTTTACTTTCCCTGAGAAATAGAGTATAAACCACATCCCAGCATGGTACTTATGAAGAGTTCATGCTAGTCCTTGACATTAGACAGTGGGATAGGATTTGTGAAAGCGCTCTGTTGACCTAATAATATTCCCATTTACATCAGAGGGAGTAAATTTAATCAATGCTGAGTGTCTTTCAAAGACTCATGCCTAAAATGTCAAAAAGATGCTACTTCAGAATATCATATTAGAATCTGATTATGCATTTTTAATTTTTTGGTGGGTTTTTTGTATTTTGTTGACATTTTTTTGACAGAGAGGGTGTTGTGTGTAAGAATTGTCACTGAAAAGATACACTGAAGTGGAGATGTTACTGGCACTAGATTCACGTAATCATATTGGGTGTTGTTAATTGCTAAGGCTAGAAGTTTTTTAATCTTTGTCATTTCAAGTCCTGTGTCTTCCATAATCACTAATTTCTATAAAGATCATGATACCAAAAGCAATTCTGGAAGATGGATACAAAGGGGAAGTACTGCAGAGAAAAACTGAAGGGTGTAAGACTTTCCCTCAGATTCCTGCAGTAAAAGGAAACCAATGGTAAGGAAAGAAACACAACAAAAGGAGATGCTAGCAATTTCTACACGTCACATCTCAGAATGGATTATATCTGCTTTAACTAATAAGAATCTATAGAACGGAAGGAGAGAATTATGAATTGGATGCTCTTGTTAAGGTCTAGTTCAGTTTAATTAAAACACGAACTCTCAAGCAATATATAAGTGCCTGTGTCTGTGCACATGTAGCCTGGTTTATATATCAACACGAGTTCAAACCAATATGTAAAATACAGACACCCTTGTTCATTATACCTAAACTTTTGCTTTAAACACAAAGCTTTATACATTATTTTAAACACATTTTTAACACATGTTAATAATATTCATGCTGGTGCTTTGAAAAATCTGCGAGATGTGGTTAATGAAGAGAAACTGCAGCATAAATTGCATGTAAAATATGCAATCCACAACAACATATTTTTTCACAAGCTACAGTTTTTTACATTAAACATCTTTTAGCTTGTTTAAATTTATTCTCTATTGTTTATAAAGAACATCATCAGCTACCACTGCTTGAAACAACTACAAGTAGTAAACCAGGCAATCTTCTTACTTTAATAAGATTCTTTGGTTAAAAATAGATTTTAAGTCTATCTCACATTAAAGGATGTAAATCCTAATGAAATTGTGCAAAATGTTTCTCATTTTCAAGGTTTTTTTTCACATACAACCAAATACTTCTTTTTATTTTTTTTTTCCCCTGAAGTTTCACCAAAGAAAATAACCAAAGGTTTTTTATTGTTGGCTTGTGTTTTGGTTTGTTTGTTTATTTTTTTTTCCTCAGCATCATAATATTCAGGATTCTGATCTGGGTAACTCTCAAGCAGAGCTACTGTCTTCAGCAGATGTCCCCCCCTTCTATGGTTAATGTCCTGGTTATTCCTAAACAAGCATAAAATTTGCATTTTTCTCAAATTAAATGCTAGCTATTTAGGTCATTTCTCCAATTTGACAAGGTCTTGTGGATTCTATTCCTATTCTTGGAAGTCCATCTCTGCTTGGTGTTAGATGCACATGTTGAGGAGTATTCAATTTCAGATTTTTTCTTTTGGTGTCCAGAAAACTTTGCCCTCCTTCTCATACACAAGAGGTGAGTTCCTCAGTAATCAACCCAGGCTACTGGAATTTAAGAGATTAGCCCACTGCAAACAATTGTTTTGCTATATTATTGTTCTTATTAGTAAAATTGATGAAGATCCCAAGACTATAATTTGTGTCAGAATCCTATTGTGGTAAAACCTATGAAAAACACACACAAAGACATGGATTCTGATTGAAATCATTTGATGGAAAAAAATAGAGGCAACTATTGAGCACAAGGAAAAAATGGTCACTTACATCCAGAGATTATCCAGTCAGTCATAGGAGCTTTATATACAGGTGTCAATCATTTCAAAACACATATCAATAAATGAACACATGTTCACCTTTGAAGCCATTCTTCAGAAAGCTGGTTTCTTATTTTCAGATTTCCATGGTGGTGATAATATGAAAGAAATGGAAGAAGAGAACCTTGGACTGGTTATAAATATGAATGAGCGCAGGAGTGGCAGGGAGGGGATGGACATCATCTGAGGAGTGGCACTGCTGGAGAAGCAATGGATAATATGGAAGGAGAGGGCCCATGCTGAGAAGGTAAAGCTGGAAAATGGGCATATGGCAAGTAGAAAGGGGTGGCTGGCACACAGGATTTATGATGATCCTGAAATTTTTGCTAAATTGACTCGGAAGCTTGAAAATTTAATATGGTAGAGATAAAAGTGTTTCTCTGTTTTGAATTTGATTATTTTTTTTAAATGTTTTTGGGGGGGTGCTTATCAAACTGTTATTCTTGTATCCACATCTCTATTAGCACAAGCTTCTGATTTTCCAAATTCATATCAAATTTTCACCCAGACAACTCAGAGCTGACCAAAGCATAGAGGCCAAATGAATAATTTTGGAGTTGAGGCATATCAGAGATGAAGGGGTGAAATTTCACCCTGTATTTTTTCATTGCTTCTTTAAGTGATTCCCTATTTGAATTGTCATGAGGGTGCTGCCACCTACACCTTTCTCTTTTGGGTGACAGCTTGTACTAATGCAACTCAGAGAAGGTTTGGCCACCCTTAGTTTTGTTGGAACCTTCATAAATTTGTTAGAATTACTGTTTAGCTCCACATCCAGCAAGGCAATTTGCTGTCCTCCAGAGATACAGGTGATATGAGAGTTGCAGGCAGACCTTAGGCTCTCCACTTGACTCAGCAGGATCATATTTGAGCTGTTTTGGCTGTTTGTATGATTTTTTATTTACTCAGCTTCCAAACTATTGCTTTGTGTCGGAAAGAAAACAAGTCTTATTTTTTCATCTAATTTAAAGAAGGGAATGAGCACTGAAAGCCACCCTTAGAGGTCATACATAGATGGAAAAAATTGTCTGAATTGGCTCAGTAAAGCATCTGCCCAGTTGTAAGCATGTGTATATTTAGTGGGTTTTCCACTATCTTCTCAACTCAGAGGTTGAAGAGCCTGGAGCTGCCTTGACATGGCATTGACCACAGGCTGAGCAAGTCAGAGCCTTGTGTTTCCCCTACTTGTGGTGACCCATCTGGGTAAGAAGTGTGGTGCTGCAGCAGAAAATAAAGGAATTGGAAGAAGAATCCTATTAATGTCGGCTGCTGCAATGCAAAACCAGATTTCTATTTTAGGCTTCTATTTTCTACTTTAATTATATAAATCTGAACATACTTTTGAGATTATGAAATAAGAGCTGAGAAGCCAGTTATTTTTCATCATTTATTTTTAAAGCAAATTTATCTTTGAATTGTCATCTGTTAAAATTCCGGAGAAGCAGACCACAAATGAGTACAATATGAACATGATTTTCCATGCCAGCCTGATTCGAATAAGAGATGTAAAGATTCTTTTTAGGCTTCCTTTGAACACTTCAATTGAACACAAAGTGTGACCAGTTCCACCTAAGTAAGCCATGGGTAGTTCTCCAAGTTTACAGGGTGTGTGCACACATGCATGTACAGACAAAGCTAATGTTAAGCTTGGCCATGTGTATAGCCTACATATCCTCGTGAAATCTTCAATTTAACAGGTTCTGAAACCTTGAAATACTCTGCAAAAAGGATCAGATATGAGAACACAAGGAAGGATTAAAAAATGTGTTCTTGGAAAGAGGCTCCTAAATGATCCTAAATGATTCCTTTCCTGTCTGGTAATGGTCTGCCATTTAATGTCATGATTAAAAAAAACTTGAAATTTTGTTTCACATTTTGAATTTCTAAGAACTATTGTTGTATTGTAGTAAAATGAGAGAGAGGAGAGTTCTACTTTGTGTGAAATTTTAGAACCATACCTTTTTTTTGTCTTCTTGCATATTGGATAAGCAGACGACCTTTATTATAGCTTTTTATGTTTATTGAGCACTTCTCACCTTCTAATATAAGATTTCCATTTCTCTTTATAGTCCCTCTCCCTAGTAACCATTAGACACGATTGGTTTGCTTTCTAAACTTGGGTTTGGGCTTATTTGGCAATAAACTTTCTGGTCATTTTATGCTTTCTGGTAGTTTCTGTGCATTTTGCCTTGTAAATATTGGACACTTTTCTTTATCAAAGCCATGCAAACTCTTTTTTTCCCCTCAATTCGTAGTCGTCATGTGTCACAACATATCAAGTCCTGGTTGTCATATGTAAACAAGACCTGTCTTCTGGAGATGTTTCTCTGATGTCCTCAGTATTGAAAAGTTTGGAAACTCCATCCTTACAACTGGTCACTTAACTAGAAACTTAGCGGATGCTTTTGTTGAGAATGGGAGCGTTTGTCTTCACAGGCTGCTCCCTTTCTTCTGCTGAAGTGCTTTGGAGCAGCAGTTGGTGGGTTATCATGACAAGGCTTTGACAATCAATACAACCACAGGGCACTCTTTGCTATACAAATCTTAAACAACATTCACGTCAAATATCTACCTTTTAATAATGCTTTGTGCATTAATAAGGTCAACCTGGGAGTGTCTCACCTGGCCAAGGATCCTCAAACACAGCTCAGTACCCTGGAGCTTTGCTAGCCCTTGTCAGAAAGTTTTCCCACCCGTGGGTCTGCACAACCTAAACCTGGACAAGAATGGGATCTTTCTAATTGGGCATGTCTTCTCCAAGGAGGAGGTGCTTCTTTTCAGGCTGCTAAAAGTGTTTTTTTTTTCCTCTGTGTGGACTGAATGATTACAACTGTAAAGTAAACCCTAGTTCTTCCTTTGCAGCTTATTATATTTGGCACCTAAACTATGCCCAAAATTATTACTTTTTTTGGGGGTCTGGTGGAGGACTCTGGCTGTGATATAAAGAGGAAAGAAAATAAGAAAAACAAATGTTTATCACTATGCAATTTACATACCACGTTTAGCTCAGCTATGATTTAAACCAGCACCTAAAGCCCCTAAATTGATCTTTGAAAAGCAAAGTTGAGCCGAACTGCAGCAACACCACAAGCATTGTTAGGGTATATTAAAGAACTTAACATTCATTCTTGATCTCTCCTGGAAATTTATTAACTCCTTGGTACTAAGAAATATAATTTGATGTCACCGACTGTTGCCATGTATTTTTGCATCAGCTCTGATGGACTGAGTCATCCATATCCATCTCCAAAGGGATGCAGTGACAACTTAGCCCTTTGATTAAAGGTCCCAGCGTTTGTTTAGTCGTTTTTATTGTGCCTGGGAGTTTCTCCTATTAAATATATTTACTTGAAGCCAGAACCCACACTTGCAGGTCTCTCCAGCTGACCAACCTTCTGGGACAAAACTGAGTTCCTGAAAGCCTAAGCCCAATATAGTGCAGCACAATTATGAATCGAATAGGGAAAGGAAATTGGAAGGAGCGACTGCAGATATTTTACTCTTATGAATTAGTACACAAAACCAGATTTATAGTCTGCATATGTGTTTTGTTTTTACTGATGGCTGTAACTAAGGACACCTGTAAGTCAGGGGAAAAGGGAAAGAATGAAAAATAAAGGGAGGAAAAATGTAATAATATGCAGCATTTCAGAGCTGATTTGGAGTCTGTTATGCAAGACTTAAAAACTTGTTTTTCTATTTCCTGGAAAACCTGTATCATTTAGGTGGTGTGCCTTAGTGTAAAGTATGAAATATAATGATTTTTTAAAAGATTCTTTCAGTGTTTCCAACGGAAACGTTGAGCTAAGTGTAGAATTTGTGGGATCAGTTAGCTTATAAATAATGATCCTTTATGCTGGCATTGGGAAATCTGTGTTCCCACAGCTAGTTCAATAAAGCAATTAATATCAATGAATGCTGAAGGAAGCAAATCTCCCTTCACTTTTGTCCGGATTAGTTACATAAGAAAAATCCCATCCCTCTCCTGAAGTATTTAACCTTCTCTGAGGAAGACACGCTAATGAAAGGTAAATAAAGTGTGCTGCTTGACATGTGGTTGCCATTCCTCCCTGTTCCTCATGTCACACGCTTTTCCCTCTCGCAAGATGGTTCGCATTTTTCTCTGGAAATCTTCACTGTGGTTATTCTGTTTCATGCATCCCTCTGTGCCAAACATGTCTTGTCATTAGCCCTCGGTGTTCCTGCTGGTGTTTCTAGGCTAGTTCCTGCTCAGCTGAATTTCATTACGGAGGGACTTCACCTCCAAAACTCACAGATAATGTGTCTTAAGCACACACGGCGCTGAAATCCACCGTAGAAAACTCCTGATTTACTTGGCATTGCCTTCAATCTGAGGGCAAGTGTTTCTTGTCCGACAGGGCATATTTGTGTAGCCCACGTAAAGTTGTCTAGTAAAGAAAAAGGAAGGTCTGTCGAGGGAATGGGTGTGGTTTCCCTGACCTCATCCAACAGCGATGGATTTGTGTGTTCAGGCTTTGTAGATCACAATTTTTGATAAAACAAAGTCGTAAAACAGCCCTGAACTTTCCCTGCATTTGGCTACATTATCTGAGATTTCACACACAAGCAGTAAAAAAGCTTAAAAGATTTTTATCTCGGAGCAGCCAAGAAGTGTGGTAATAAGGTAAAGGTTGAGAAGCGTTGTTGGCATAAGAAAGCCCCTGCTTACACTGGATTTATAACACACCCAGTTTAGCAAGAATTGGCACTGCTGAGCATTTTCTGACAGTGTGGGATAATATATGGCAACAGGCAGCGTGGCCAAGTCTCACACCTGAGAAGTAAGACTCACTTCATTCTGCCGATGGAGAAACCTAAATCAAACTCTAACATTACTACAATGCAATTACTCCTCTCTTAGGAGCTGTGACTGTGCAGAGTTGAGGTATAAAACTTGTGATTTTGGTATACTGCAAGAGTTTATTAACCCCTTAAGTATTTGTATGTAGTCTGTATTTGGAGGGATAGCCTTTTAAAGTTAACTAGGCACGTTTCAAAGGAAAATAATAGTTTCTGCTGTGTGATGCCATGGGTGTGAAGCCAGAGCAGGTTTCCAATGAAGTCTGAGTTTTTTGAAAGTAAATAAAACAATATGTGGAGCTTTGGATTACGTTTCCTATCATCAGTGTGTGCTGTTAGACCTCCCTTACACTTCAGTAAGATATGTTGTGTGATGCAAGAATAGACTTTCAGTGTTTGAGAGACTCCGTGGAAGTCTGATGCTGCTATTTTGCAATCCCTTTTGTCTTGCCACAATCACTTCTCCTTTCTCCTTGCAGTTAGATTAATTAAAAAAGTCACCTTGTTCTGATGAACTTACACTAAAGCTGGACAAAGAGAGGAAAAATAGTACATGAAAATCTGATTTGTGTGTCTGCAGATGTGGCTGTCACACTAAAAAGGTGCGTGCAATAGGAACACATGCACACTGCTACTTCTGGATGAGATTTCTTTTCCTCATATATATTCTTTCTTGTCTAAGAGATCAGACTCCAGAGTCTTTCTCCCTGGTTCTTATCACGATTTTACTCAGCTCAATTTCATCCCATAGTCTGTATTGCATTGCTTTTCTCCTGTATGCTGTTTTTTTACCTTGTCTTCTAACCAGAAGAGAAAAAACAGATATTGAGTTCAAGCCTTAGATTCTATTATTATTATGGCTATGAAAAGTTTAACATGAAAAAGCAAATTTATAGGTAGATCATAAATAGAAAGAGACATAATAAGGCTTAGCAAGAGTTAAACTGGAAATCTGATACTTTTTTTGGAGGTTTTGGGTGTCATTGACATGAAGTTGACTGATACAGCTGCTCAAGAATTATATTTTTTATTTCTTTGGGTTTTTTTTCAAATTTTGTTTGGTTTATTTGCAATATTAATATTGCAGCATAGAGAGAACAAGATTAAAAAACCCACAGTATTTTGTTTCCGGTCTGGTCAGACCTAATAAAAAATTCAGTCTGTCATCATGAATAGAAATATTTCATTTCATATCAGCTTGACAGTCAAATGTGCTGGCTTATGTTCATGTTTTTACAGACTCGTAGCTGAAGTTCCTCAGCCTTTCCTTTGCTGGTAAATGCAGAAGTATGATGTTGGGTTATAACTTTTTATGATGATGTGCCCAGCAGAGTTGCTTTAAAGTGTAATGGAGATTCTGTTATTTTAGGGCAACTTAGCAGTTGCTGTCTGACAACAAAAGCCTGAGTCATGAAACTGCCACCAGATTTTCAGCTTTACTCTCCTGACAGATCCTTGGAGAGCTAAGATGTGGCCTCTTCTCCTCTGCTCTACACAGGATTAAGTACACTGCTTTCTGATACAGACAAGGAATTGTGGCATGTCTGTGTCACTGATGAAGATCTTAAACAGCACTGCTCCTAGTATGGATCCTTGAGGCACCAGCTGTCACCAGTCTCAATCCGGACATCAAGCCATTGACCACTACTCTCTGGGTGCAACTGTCCAGGCAGTTTCTTATCCATCAACCAGTCCACCCACCAAATCCCTGCCTCTCCAGATTTGAGAAGGATGTTGTGGTGGACCAAGTGAAAGGCCTTGCAGAAGTCCAGATAGGTGACATCCATCACTCTTCCCCATCATAGCAGGCCATGAGGTTGGTCAGGAAGGACTTGCTCTTGGTGAAGCCTTGCTGGCTGTTTCAAATCACTTCCCTGTCTTCCCTGTGCCTTAGCACAGCTTCTGGGAGGGTCTGTTCCATGATCTTCCCAGGCACAAAGGTGAGGCTGACAGGTCCATAGTTCCCAGGCTCCTCCTTTCTACCCTTTTAAAAAATGAGTGCAATTTTTCCCTTTTTCAAGACACCAGGAATTTCCCAGGACTTTTCACATATCATGTCCTCTTTGGCACATCCAAATGAGTTTTGAAAAGGTAACTCAACATTCCCTCTAAGAATTGGGCAGAGGTATAATTTAGGAACTGGCTAATTATTTGCATCCTTTAAGCCACATCCAAAAGAACTGAGGAATTAGGGTGTGCAAAAATGTCCCACATGTTGGATAGGTCTTGAGTTTCTCCTTTTGCAAGCTGGTAGTGACCTCCTTAATACTTCATGAGACAGTGAATCATAGGAATATATCACATAGTTTGCCAGTTCTCTGCTTGGACCATGTTTCTGAAAAGATGGTTTTTTTTATATCCAGGAGGCACTAAAATTTCCAACACTGCTGAAAATCAGGGAACAGGTTTGGCTTAAGCACAGACAGAAACAATACAGCGTGTACCATTTCTGCTTGCCCTGTAAAAGCACTGTTGAAAACTGCAGCTACTGGCTGATGTAATGATTTTGCTCTCAGAAAATAAAAAAAAGCCCAACTTTTAAAATTGCCTAGTGCTGTAAGAAAGCATACTGCTGCACTAAACATATTTTTAAATGTTTATTTATGCTGATTTCAGGTAAAAATGTGCTGGTAGAAGTACACGAACCTCATTCAGATAATACAGGTAGCTGCAAACTTTGGCTGTCCTCTAATTCCCAAACACTTATCCCCACATACACTTCCTGTTCCCTGACTCTCATCAGCTGGAAAAGTCATTATCTGAAGGGAGAGCTTTGCATCTGTCAGCTGGGAAAGTGATTACTTAAATTGATAGCGATAGCAGTTGGTTTAGTTTAAAATGGCTAGCTATGTGGGGTTTAAATATTTTTTTTTTGGGTGGGGACAGTTGGCTTTATTTAGTCAGTTTAACTTTGTATTGTTGTGAACATCAAAACCTAAACAATTCCAACAACTCAGAATCCTGATGAGACCCGGATAGGCAAACTTTGGAGATAAACTGACCTTGATGAAATACATGGTTCTGATTTTTGGAGAGAGTGTTTGTTCTTTAAACTTTCAATTAGAATGCAACACAGCAAGTGTTTATTTACAGACCTTTCTCTTGTCCTTCCTCTTTAAGCTGTCTCATCTCCATCAGTTTTTATCCTGACATACAGGTGAGAGGCAAACACTGGTAGGGCAAATGGGCAAATACCATCTTGGGGACCCACTCCTTGTCCTCTAGATAACTCAAAGCTGACAAGAACTGGGGGCACCCTAAGTATGTTGAATGGATTACAAAATTATATCTTGTTACAGGGAAAATGGCAGGGTAGCCAACCTCCCCCCACTGCCCAAATCATCTTTTTTTCAGATTATATGAATTGCCTTTAATTGCTACGAAGGACATCATAAACATTTTGCTATTCCAAAAAGTTGCAGCTCAATGTCTCAAACTTTTCTTCAAAAATGTAGGCCAGCTCCAAAATGCTCAAAAGTGTGACTTCATTGAATGCTCTTAGAAACCATATTTAGTTCCCAAATAAGTAGCCTAATTTTCCATAACACTGTGCAATCAGTAAGTCTCATTGACCTCACTGTGAGTGTCTGCCTTCTCAGCAAATCCAAAAAAGAAAGCAATTTATTTGGAAGTCAAATATACTCAGAGAGTCCTCCTCACTTGTTAATATTTTCAACAGAATGTACTTTTTAAAAAGTATTGAATGTTGTCTGTTCACGTGTTCTTTGAGGGGTATAGCCAGGATGAATGATTGTTATGTGTTTATCTTCAGATACTTTTATATTATTTTATTCTAAAAAGATATTAATCTTTTATTATATTTGAATAACATGAGAAGATTGTGATGTCTTGGGCTGTGCAGGAAATAAAAGAACTGTTGCCTCCACTGTCCTGTTGTGGAATTGGCTTAGAAAATAATTTAAGTGGTAATTTCCATCTCCCTGTTTCAAGTGTTTTCAGAGTTTAAATGATGCTTGGATTGGGGTAACATGGTTTTGGACTCAAATGTTGTCTGCCCTAGAACTTCTGATCTGTCAAGTTTTGTCATTTTGACTCTTATCTAACACATTTTTATAACCTGAAGTAACTTCTTGTCAGTTCGTTATTGAACGAGCCATTTGTTATTCTGAGACCTGCTGTACAAATACCGTTAACAATCCTGGGTTTTATCCTGTGAAATATCACAAACTGTTATGAGTATTTTATTAAACATGGGACATCTCAATAAATCTTATGATCTATCTAATTTGTAACCAAAAAAAATGAACTGTGTGAAGTTCAGAATATATTCCTGTAATATTTTTTCCAGACAGGAAATCTGAATTTTAACTCTTCCTGGTTAATCTGATGGTGACAGAGTTATCTGGTATTTAAACTTTTATGCTGTGGCCTTTTGTTTCACCAGCACTGGTCAAACTTGCCCCTTAACAGGGTCTCTTTTCCCCCCTTCTATATTTCTTGGTAAGGGTCTGTTTAAGGTATTTTCTTTCCCTCAGAACTGTTAGTGAGTTTTCATTAAAATAATGGTACAGAAAAGCTTTGCAAAACTGAAAGCATTTCCCATGGCTTTGGGAAAGGCTTGTGCATTTGCCTTGAACCTTGAAGACAGGGGAGGTGAACCTGCAAAGCGGTGCTGTACAAAGAGAAAGAGGTAATGTGTGAGCGAGTGAAACTCGATTGTAATATGCAGCCCTGAGGCTGAGAAACATTTTTAAGTGCTACAAGAGGTCCCTTTCCACCTGCACGGTGCTCTGCAACCTCCCAGAGTGTCTTTCAGGAGGCCTCGAAGTGTTCAGGGATGAAAAGCTGCATAATGCCTGGAACAGCTGCGTTCGCTTGCTGGTGTTTGCTCCTCACATAAATCCCGGCGCTCACACATCAGGAGGTGGTGGTGTTCCCTTTATAGCACTCGGTGGAGTAGTTCCCACATCCTTCCAGAGAGGAGTGGGGTCTGCAATGCCCTGCTCGGGCATGGCCATGGGAACCACCATAAGGCTCAAAGGACAGCACGAGTGGAAGGCATGGCTGTAAATATGGTGCAGGCTGGAAGGTTATTGGCTCTGATGGCTTCTGATGCTGAGTTTTTTATTTCCAGTGTCTTCCTGAATCTCATTTTACCTGCTCCATCAAGTGTCAAGTTTTCTACTGTTTCACTAGGAAAAACATTCAACACCATAACAGCCTAAACATGCCCTAAACCAACCAATAATTCCCTTCCATTTTAGTTGCTTTTATATTTTATCATCCACTAAATGATAATAACCCTCTTTAGCTTTCCTCTGATTGTTTTTTTCTTATTGCAAGGATTTTTATGACACTAGAAATGGACAATTCTGATGTGCTGCTATAAATTTTTCTAATGAGTCCACCGTTCTACAGCCTTACATCTTTCCCCTGCTTCTCACCCATCCAAAGCATTACAGAATGATACCACACCAAGACACTTATGTTTGTGTCCACTTTGTACAGATGAAAATGATTTCATTGCGTGTGAGAGCTGGAAGATCTGGCCACTAGTCATAACATGGAAACTGAGAACCCCTAACACCTGCAGCACCATGAAGCACCTACTTATTTTATATGTAGCTCTTGTTTCAGGAACCAGGTTGTGAGAAAGTTATCTGTGCATATGCTACTTGTTAAATGACTTCCTTACAAGATATTTTTGTTTAAACTGATAGCTCTATGTCATGGAAGAATCATCTTTCAATGGGCAAGGAGAGATAGTTGCTGAGTGGCCCATGTTCATCTGCTATGACAGGTGTGCCCCATCTTGTCATCTACTTAAACCCTCCAGTGGCAGGAGATGGGAGTGCCTGGAGCTAGGCTTTTAAAGCCCATTTTCATCAAAGGCATGTCAGAGAGCAGAAGTCAGAGTGTTTGCTCTGGGTAGGGTGCTCCTAATGAGTCAAGAGGTACTTCAGTGTCTTTATATCACTGAAAGGTTATAGTGCTTGCTACAAACAATTAAAAATGGCACTGAAATGGAAAGATTTTGTTTGAGGTGAAAAAGTGGATAGGTACTGCAGGTGAGAAACAAATTCTTTATATTATTCTTAGGTGGGGTTTGGTTGTTTGCTTCCATGTGTTTGGGGATGGGTTTTTTGGAACATATGAGATTATAGTAAGGAGGATAAATATCATATTCTAAGCTTGTTTTTCTGATGTTTTTTGTTTGCTTGTTTGTTTTAACTCCTCTTGTCTTACCTGAGTGTTGACTAACTTCTACAATAGCATGAAAATCCTTTTGCTGGAGTCTTTTCTTGAGGAGCTAGTGCAAAACGAAATAACCATGAAATAACTGTTTAACCAAGCTACCTGGGATGCTTGGGCTTGTGTTGTGAAGCAGGAATCAGCAGAAGGCAGTAAGAAGTGATCAGGGGTGTGCTTGAACACTCGCTTGTTTTGTGTACTCAGGAAAAGAAATACCTCCTAACAATGCAATGTTTAATAATGAAAACTGATTTGTGCAACTCCTGAGATGTACACAGTGTCCTCTGAAAATCTTTATTGTCCTCTCCCAGCCAGAGCAAGGGGAGCTGTGATTCTAGGTATTCACAGAATGAGGGGGGAATTTTATCTTAGAATGAGAATGAAAAGTTGAAGTTTTCCCATGCTATAAATAAAAATACAATCACTTGATTTTTCCCTATAAATCTGGTGTTGTAATTGCTCTTCTACCAGTCTATACATTTGAAATGGTTTAACCATTTCTGGAAGCTAAAAACTGAACAGTAATAGCAGTCTGAATGGGAGATTCATTAAAAATCTGGTAGTACCTGACTACTTCACACCAAAGGGCAGAATGCACACAGGGTTTCCTACCTAAGCAATTTTGACTAGTTATAAAACACAAAGTGGACAAAGAGAGTTTCTGTTTTTCATATACATTTAGATTTCAACCCTTTGGAGCTTGTCTGTGTAAGGAAAAACAATATTTAATGTCTGTTCGTGGCACTTTGTGATGCTCTAGTGTAGGTCTGAAAGATGTGCTCAGGGAAGGTAGGCCCACAGCTTTCAGTGGACGTGGTATAGAAGAGTTGTCAAATGCTGTCTAGTGAAATGATCACAGCATCTCCTACATCTTATTAATAAGAACAAAATTCAGTTGCCCAAATGAAAATCATTCCTGACCAGACAAGAAAACTAAAAGAGATTGTTCCTTATATCAGCTAAAATACAAATTGCCCTGTGATCGTTTTGAGTTTGTAGAAGATAACTTCTGTTTCATGTGGCATCATTGTTCTTGGCATCTCTCACCATGTTGTGCAGCCCTGGACTCGGGCCAGATTAAACAGCCGAGTAGCTCTGCCTTCAGATCCACAGGCACAGGAGAGTAGAAAAATAATTCTCTAATGTCAAAATCTATTTTCTTACTTTTCGCAGTAGCTAACGTTTTGTGATATATATACACAAACCCATAATCGTGTAATAAAATGATTTGTTTTATGAGGCTACAAGGACATATGTGGGAAAGAAATATGATGCATTTTATAAATTTGTAGCAATGAAGATTATTCATACTTTATGTGATGTTTGAAGTTAGTATTTGCAATCTTGCTACGGTTGTGCTGTGTAAAATGAGCATCGGTGTTACTTCAGTGACAGGTTACCATGGATTATGAACATCAATTGACTCCCAAAATTTCTGGGGTTTCTTATCTCTAGTTCTACCACAGGAAGTCGAGTTCAGAGTTTGTTCTGGGGTATTTTGAAATAGTTCTTGATTTGTTGTTTTGTAGCATAACTGAGTGAGTTTCAAGAGATTAAGGGACTTGGTAAACCCACTAATGCAAATGATGTCTCTCCTGGGATTAGATTTCAGAGAGTATTAATTTATTGTTTTTTCATTAGACCCAGCATATTATTCTTATGTATACAATGCATTACAATATTTTAGGCTCTTTTCTTCTGCAATTCACAGACCATTTTATTTGGCAGGAAAGTTATATCTAGAAGAAAAAAAAATCTAATAATTTCTTTTTGGAAGTTTGAATTCAAGTTTTAAAGTTTTAATTGACTGACCTAAAAATTCCTGAAATTTGACTATCTACTCATGCATCTTGTAGTCTTGTGAGCTAATTGCTGGTGGCCACAATTTCAGGGATGAGGAATAGAATAAATCCTTAATTGGTTAGGAAAATGATAGTTTTCAAGCCAGTATGTATTTCCTCTAAAGCTGAAGCCAAAAGAGAGGAAAGTCTAAAGCAGTGTTTTCTGAGGGTCAGAGGGAACTATCTGAATGAGAATGACATTGTGTGTGTTGCACTGTTTTTAATACCAAAATATGTTAAAACTGGTCATTAATGCTCTACAGTGAATGTTATCATTTTGGTAGTGAAGGATGAGTTTCCTGGCAAGGGTATTACCTTATGGCTTTGTCACTGCTAGGTTTGCTCTGTTGTGAGGTTTCAATGAATAATTGCTGAAGTTCTTGTGCTAGCTTCTAACTTTCAAGCTGTTTTCACTGTTGATATTAAAAGGACTTGAATTTTTAAAATCACTCTCTTACTTTTCAGTTTAATATATTCCACCTAAGAAAGCATTTCACGGTTAGGCAGAAATGCAAAGGACATAAATGACATTCTACAGGTAACACAAAGTTGGTGTCAAATTCTGGAGGTATGCTCTGTAGAGATGGGTGCAAACTTGCAGGGCTTGTGATCATGAAATTCATGTAAGTTCATTCAAGATGATAAAATCTCTATATTCACAGAAAATGGTGCAAAATTGCTTGCAAAGATTGAAAGCTTATAAAGGTTTCACATGAGTATGAGTTGTCTAGCTCTTGAGGATGAAAAAACCCAGAATCATCCCCTTCTAAAAAGGTTATAATATTAGTTGAACATATATTAAGCTTATATATATAAAGTTAAAAATTCTGTAATGACTTTCTGGTTTTTAGATGGCTAGGGGAAACATAGGTGCTAAATGAAAGCTGTAAGGAGATCATAGAGCAATTGCTGTCAGTGTTGCTGACCATTATACCAACATCAGTCCTTGATGCACATGCCTGAAGAGAGTGACATGAACTTCAACCACTCCTATAGAAGACCCAACATAAATTAATCAATGCTGAAGTTTAGGTGATTAACAAAGCTCAATGTTTTGGCAAGAAACTTTTCAAAGCAATTCATTTTCAACCATTGTCACCTCACAGCAAGTACATTTGTTTTTGTTCTTGTTCAAATCAGTTGAGAAGAAAGTTGACGTTTTTATTGAAGTCAGGCTGTAAATTCTGAGCATTGCCACACGTCTTAGCTTTTAGGTTTTTCTTTGAAGCATCAGATATTTCTCAGGTGCAAGAAGGTTGCCATCCAGATGGACCAGTGGTTCACTATAAGCTCACACACACAGAGAACAACTTTGAAGGTTATTTCCTAGAGTAAATTAAACCTTTACCCATGAGTTACACTTGAACATTCAGAAAGTGTGAGTTTCCCATAACTGAAAATATGGGCTACAGGAATAAAATCCAGCTAAATTCTCAAGGACAAATCAAATGTAGACAATAGTTTGGCAGCTAAAATAATACAGGCTTATAGTAATGCATGATATGTTGTGTGATACATTAAAAAAAACCAACAAAAAGTATCAAGACAGATACAAAATAATTGGGAGGTTCTCTTCCTTCCCGTGAAGATCATGAATATACAGTAAGTCTCTTAAAGACCAGTGTTTAAATTATTAAGACTGCCAGTTTAATGAAAAAGTAACAGCTCAATTTAATAATTCATGACCACAATTCAAGGCAAAGTACACAAAATAATTTTAGCATGTGTCTCAAGAATAGTTACACACAGAAATCCACAATATCAAAATATGCAATGTTACACACAGTGCGTTCTTATCTGTTAGGGCTGGTGGAGGGAATAAACATTTTTTCCTGATGAGAAAATCAAAGTTGTATGCCATTTCAGTGAAGTCAAGTTGACACCTGCAGAGAAGCAAGTCATGACATTTTAGCTGACTGTTTTGTTTTTTTTCCCTCTAGTTGTGGTTTGTTTCTTCATTTTATTTACCCTGACAGACAAAAGAAAACTAGATGAATATGTTTAGATGAGGATTTGGCATCCTTTCTCATAATTTTTTTTCTTCTTTTTTTTTCCCCCCTGTTAAATAAGCAGTTCATATGTTCTGGGCTGTGACAGTTATACTGAGGAGAAAAACACTTGAACATATTTGTGTTAAACCACAGTGTCCCTCCTTTCTCTTTGCATCCCTGCCCTCTGATTTCTCAAACATAGCTACGTTTATCAAGATAATAAGCTTCAGGTTTTGTATTAAGAGATCTATTTTCATGTCATCTTGGCATGGTCTTGACTGACTGAGTTAGTAAGATCCTTAAAAAAAAGAAGTGAATTTAGGATCAATATTTATAGCTCCATTTATAAAGCAGAAGTTGAAGGCATGTATAATGCTGAATTTATTAAGGGAACTTACACCAGGGATTTTGTTTACTAGCCTCTAATCCTACCTCTACTTTTTAACATCTCATTCTCTAACAAAAACAAATACAAGTTGCAGGTGTTCATAAATGTATAAAAGCACATAAGGAAGCTCTGAAATTATATCTGTTGTTACCTAATCTTGCAGTATAGGGTACCCATCAATAGTGTTTATCCTGGCTCTATCTTATTTTTGTTAACTGTGGGTACCATTAAAGAATAAGATGAAGTTATTGTAATAGAATTGAAATACATTTTATTACATCAATATATGTTCCATTTACTGTGCAATATGACATTGCTTAATAATTTTATATTACAAGCATAATTATGATATCAAATTAGTAATTTTCACAAAGTACTTGCATTAGACACTCAGATGATAGGATGCAGTATTTTTCAATTCTCTGTGGTTTTTTAAAATAAATGTTCTTTTGTTCTTTTGAATGGGGGGGAAAGCAGAGATGCAGTAAAAAGAATCACCTTATAACTCCATAGAGGAATTTCATAAGGACACTTAACTTCCACTGGGGTAAAGATATTACCTAGATTATTTTATAACTAGACTCCACTCCACTGTTGATAAAACTAGAAAATTACTGAAAACTAAAAATTATAGAATCGTGTTGGTTGGAAAAGACATTTAAGGACACAAGAGTCCAACCCTTAACCCAGCACTGCCAGGTCACCACTCAGCCGTGTCCTTCAGCACCACAGCTCCATGGCTTTGAAACCCCTCCAGGGATCATGATAAATCCTCTTTAGGGATAATATCACAAGTCCTCAAAAACTTAGGGAATATCCTTGCTAGTCTGAGCAGTCTCGTAGTTTGACTAATTCTACTGGTACTAATAAGTCAGTTCCTGGCAGAGTAGATTGTGGGAAGGATTACAAACTCCAGTTCAAAATCTGCAGCTATGAGCTAGTGGAGCTGCAGAACACCTCTGTGAGGTGGACCATGGAATAAATTTATGTCCCACTGAAATGCAATTCCTTCCAAGGTAGAGCACAGTGGACTTGGCAGTGGTGAGAGACATGGGTTTTAAGGCAGGAGCTACAGACTTGTATCCAGGTGATGTAGCTGTGGAATCTCGTTTTCCTCTCCTTAGGATTTTTGCATGGAATTTATTTTCTATTCAACTTTTGCAATGCAAATTTGTTCAACAGTTCGGTTTTTACCTTCTAAAGTAAATGACAGAATGCTTTGAAGATTCACTAGCATTTTAATAAACCTCTAAGAGTCTGCCTTAAATACCAGTTTTCTATACTAGAAAGCTCATCAATATCTAGACAGCCATGCAAACAGCTAGGAGGCCAGTCCATTAATGAAATGTTAATGACTGAATTAGACCTGTAATAACAGAAGTAGAATGTACTGCTGTGAGTCCATTAACATCAGCAGACCCTGCTGGGAAACAAGTAAACACAACATACAAAGGGAAAACTTGTGCTAATAAACAGTTTTTGTGCAGTAAAGGTTTTCGGAAGCAGGAGTTGTAAATCTCATTCACTGCTGAGCTAGTGTCATATTTTATATTTTTTTAAATCTAAGCAACCTAGCTCAATATACATTTCACAGTTTGCTAATAAAATATCCACAAGAGCATCTGTGGAAGGTCTGTGACCCGGTAGTAAGCCAAAGCCAGGTCCCAAAGACCCTGAGAGATCTGTCTATCACGATATGTTGTAAGAACAGGCAGCAGTTCAATGTCAATTGCAACTTCATGCTCCATCCAGTCCAGGTGGGTAGCAGGGAACAGCAGTTATCACCTGATAGATGGTTGACCCAAGCGAAATGGAATTTATGGTCCCTAACTAAGGCCCTTGTAGACATCACAAACTACCACTGTTGGCACTAATTACGAGCGCTATTAAAGTTTTATATTGTGCCTTAAAAGTTGATTGTGCTTTGCAGAAGGTGTTAACCCTAACAAAGGCTATGGGAATAACAACGTTGCTAACAGCTTCATCGGTGACCTCGTAACCCAGAGCGTGAGAGTTCTTGGCTCAGGATATAGAAATTAATGATTTGACTTCTTGGAATGAGAGCTTCCTCTTCCCAAAGATACAATTCACCTTTTTCAATAAAAGTGAAGTAAGAATAGTTGCCTTGTCTTCCGGTCTTGGAAACCTCAGCAGTTTCCTGTAAGGTGAAATCCCAAGCCATTTGCCACATCTTCCCACTGTGCAGGAGCTGTCTGTCAGGCTCAACTGTGGTAGCTTTTATAATGCAGTCATCAATAAAAATTGCACACAGCTTCAGTGCCTTGGAAAGCAAAATACGTGTCCGCAGCACCCCCCAAACTGCTGCTATTACAATGTTCAGCCTTTTATTGAGCTCTGACTCTCTTCTTGTAGCCTACTCAGATCTGCAGTGTCACTGCCAGGTTCTGCTCAACTCAGCCAAGTGCCAAGGAGGGTGGAAATCGAGATTCCTTCCCCTCGATTTTGTGGATGTTGCTGTTTATTTCCATCTCCTCCAGCACTGTTACAGTAGCCACTATTATTTGGGCCCATTCACACAACTTCTAGCAACAATCTCTACTGCTCTTATTATCTCTGTGACACCTTGTAGGCAGATGAGACATCATCACCAAGGGTTTCTAGATAAAAAGGAGGACCTGGATGACACAGAAGTAGGGGCACGGCAGTTTGTTCTTCATCTCTTTATCATAACATGGGCCTTCATATCACCCACTGTTCTTTTTTCACCTCTCCTTTCAGTCTCAATATTTGTATTACTTTATTAGTTGATTTTTTATTATATATCTCAATAAGAATCCTCTCTTGGTTTTGTTCTTGTGATTCCTACCAAGATGCAGTTAGTAACAAAGAAAACAGAGAAACAAGATTAATAAAATATGCAGGAATGATGTTTGTGTTACAAAGGGAGAGAAGGACATGAGAAGGGAAGTGGGGTAAGAATTGTTAAACTAGTTTAAACTGGTAAAATCTGGTTGAGGTAGCTGGGAAGAAACTGTGCAGAGAAGGAAAGTAAAGGGCATCCACTATTTATGAATCAGCTAAGCCTCAATACAGGAGAAGGAATGTTGCACTGATTTAGTGGTGGACTTTCCTTCAAGTGTGCTTCACAGGGGCTGCAGGAATCTAAACTCATCCTTCTAACCTGATATCTTGAGGAAAAAAGTTGTAAATGGGGGCTGAAGTGCTTCCATAGCTGGTGCTGCTGTCATTTCAAGCCTGTAGTCTTCCTTACACAGCCATGGGCACATGGTAGGCAAAAGGGTGGATGAAGTAGTGGAAAGGTAATATGTCTGGATCTGATCTAAACTTCTTACTTTTTTGGCAAGATTTAGACATTTACAGGGAGCTCAGCAGCTTATTCTTGCTCCTGGAAACTTCAATGTACCTCCCATGAGGTCTGCCTGCTGATTGCTTTTCTCCCACCTTGCCCTGCCCTGCAGGCAGGGGGTTCATTTGTATTTTTTTTCTATAAGAATACAAATTTCTTTCCTGATTTTTCCCAGTCTCACTAAAGGCATTCCCCTACAGCTAGTCCTGGGGGTAGGATTATTGAGTAAGATGTGGGATATCTGTTCCCAAATCTCAAGGTTATCAGAGGCTCCACACATCACCTTGAGCAAATCAGCTGCACTCTGTTTTAGGTCAGTAGCCATAAATTAGGGATTATATCTCCATTAAAAAAAAATAATAAAAGAAAAATTTAAAACCCCAACACTGGGAAATGCATAATACTTAAAATTCTCAATATACACATTAATACTTTTCTTCAAGTAGCATCCTAATTTAAATGTTGGGCAACTAACAGAGTCCATAGTGGGCTTTTTCTTTTATGGCACTGTATTTGTTTTCTAGAATACTGTAACACTGAAGGACTGTATAGTGGAAGCTAATTTAATTAGAACACAGTGAGCAGATTATGTGCATTGAAGAAATAAATAGAGTATCAGAATACTGAAAGAAATAGTGGAATTAACTGTAAATCCTATGAACCACTTGCTACTCTTCCTTCTGCACACACAAAAAAAGCATGTCATGTTTGCTGGGCTGGACTTTAGAACCACAAGCCTGAGTGAAACTTGTTAAATAATAATAATTTTTTTCTTCTTTTCAGAAAAAGCAATTTTTTTTTAATATATACAGGTTGCATTGCCTATAGTTTGTTTGCCAGCAGAAAGTCTTTTTCTGTCTTTTGCCATTTTCACTTGTATTCTGAAGCCTTTGTCCTAACTCTTACTACATTTACACTGGAAATTAGAATTGTAGGGAGTAAGTTTTGCACAATAGTCACAACTGTGAACATGATACCAGAGCTAAAATCCAAACCATACAATGAAGTAGGCCATGAAGAAGAGGGCAAAGGCAAGTGGTAACATCTGACAAGAGAGCACCTGTTAGATCAGAGCTGACGGACTAATCCTCTCTCTGCAATATTTCCTGAGCCCTTGATCAGCCTGTTTCCATTTTGCATACCTAAACAGGGAAAGAGAAACACTTGGAGAACAGATTTTATGTTTGATGACTACAAAGTGAAGAAGAAAATAGTAACAAGACATAACTTTTCAGTAGGAAACTCCCTAGAAAATAAGTTGATGTAAGTTGTTCAACTTACTAATTTCATAGTGGCATCAGTTACTCAAAGGCCAGAGATTGCAATTTGTATTGTGCAACTCTAAGATGATGTGAAAAAGAATTATTTTTGCTTTGGCCTTTTTCCTGTGGGAAAGACTCAGTAGAGATGCAAATAAGGATCCAGTGGTAGGACCTAGACCAATGGTAGGATCTAGCTGTTGCTAATGTAAACGGACTCAGTGACACAAAATAGTCTGGTCCTTACTGATGTCTTTGAGAAGTGATGCTTTAGGCATTTCATGAAAAGTCCAGGTTGTCTAAAGTCTTTCTTGAAGCTCTATGTCACATACACAGAAAGCTTTGATGAACCAGTGATGATTGGAAGATAAAGTTTTGTTAGTAGCTGATTTGCCAAGGCTTTCAGAATGCAAAGTCTGGAAGGTGCATGTGATGCTTTGCAGGTCTGTGCAAAGAGAGAAACTTCTGAGATAAACCAAAGTAATATTTTACTGTCTTGTTCTCTTTTTCTTGTTGCTAAATTTTTGTGCTAGGAAATCAATAACACTTTTCTTTCAAACCATTTATTATTTCAACTTGTGATAAAATGTGTATTTACAGTACATGAAAAAACCTGTAATGCTCAGCTGAGTCACTTTCTTTCAGATAAGATGCAATACAGTGGGAAGTGGAAGAGCAACATGGATGTAAGGTGATGTAACCTGCTAGAAGGAACAACCAGGAAAAAGTTTGAAGCTAATAGAAATAAAGAAAGAATCCCTGTGTTTTTTTACATACACATAATGAAAAACTTGTTACCTTTAGAAGGGCTTTGGCTGAGGTGTCCCGTTGTTGGGTGTGAAGACAGAGGTTTAAAAACTGGGTGGAAGGAAGGAAGGGACATGAGAGAAGCAGAAGTGTTGAAAATAGGGAGAGGTGTTTGAGAAGCAAGATCCAGAACAGAAGGAAGAAGAAGCAGCTTTAACATGTTGTGAGAAAGCAAGCAGGAGATTCAGCAAGAAAGGGAAGAGATTATGACTCTTCCTTGCCATTTCAAGGCTGATGACTCCAGTGACTACGTGTTTATCCAGAGTGACGTAGGCATCAGAATGATGGGATGAGGGCAGCAATCAGAACTGCAAATGAAAACCTCTCGGACAAGAAGTTCTACCTTTGGGGGCAGACAGAATTTATTTTACTGTTGCAGGTGACAGTTCAGGCTGAGCCTTGGTGCTGCGGAGCTACCTGGTTCTGCTGCAACGTCTCACTCCATTTCTCGCCTCTAATGCAGTGTTTTAATTTGCTAAACCCACGTGCAGCTGAGGGAGGATTGATATTATTGAATGAATTTAAATGAGTGATTAGACTGCTTAGAATAAAATCATGTTAGGGCTTCATTCTTCCCTGTGTGCCCTGATGCTAGAGACATCAGGGTGGCTGGGAGCCTCCCCAGTAAACCAGCTTACCCTGGATTCTCCACTGCTGGACCCCGTTGAGTCAGTGTAGTCATTTTGTGTCCACTTTTTCCACACTTCAGAAGGTAGAAAGATTTCACAGATGCATTTGTTTGTCTGCCTTTGCTGCCCTGTGTCAATCCAGGGAGGTTTGATGAAGTATTATCTCTCACTTTAAATTCTTCTCGCTTTGAGTCATTCCATCCTGTATATAATTTGAACAGGTTTTTGTATAATTATTTCTCTCAATAATTACCATTATACGATTGCTATAGCTGCCAGTTTTGTTTTTCCTTCCTGCCAGAGAATAGCAGAACTGTATTACGCATTTGTGTAACTTATGATCTTTGACTCATGTTTAAAATGCATGGAATATTTTTCATCTTCTGTTTGAGGCAATACCTCAGCTGGGATCATATCTCACAGCGAAGTTTCTGCTGGGTAAATGGATGCCTTGTACTGCAGTGGGGTACAGTCTACAATGAAAAAAGCAAAAGCATTTTAAAAAAAAAAAAATAAATCTGAGTTTTGAAGGCTTTAGAGGGCCACTGAATATTAATGGCTGCAGGTAGAGGTGTAATACATGTGGACAGTGATGCAGAAAGGTTTTGCATATGGTCTCTCTTTCCCTTCTCAGTAAATTTGATGTGACCATCAATATAGCCCTTTGTTGTTGTCTTCTGATGAGGATTCTAGGAAACTGGTTTGCTGTGTGGTTTACTGGTAGGGACAGCAAACTGGAATTCACAGGCACGTGTGTTTCTGCTGAATACCCAATTCAAGAAGTTACAGAAAGAAAATAAAACTTTTGTGGCATTGAGTTGGGTGTGTGTCCCCTGCCCCCTCTCCCTCCCCCCTCCCAGGGTAGGCAGGAATATGTGCAGTGGGTTGGAGGAAAGGAGTGGCAGACTCGTAAGAATTGGTGCAGAGAGAGGAAAAATTTCTGGTACCACACCCAAGCTGTCTAAAAGCTGAAGCTCATCTAGGTGTGCAGAGGACATGAGGGCAGCCCCTCCATGCCACAGAAAAATAATGAAATGATGACTCCTTGTTCTAAACGAATCCACGATACAGGTTTGAAAACTGATATATTGCTTTCTACCAACAAGTATAATTAGAGTAAAAAGGACCTTAATCTCAGGAGTCATGCTGAGTTTTCCTTGGAGGACACTAAATATTGGAATGTAAAAAAAGAAAAAAAGAGAGAAAAAACTCAGAATACTTGGGAGCATGTAGAGGCCAACACTTGAAGTATAGGAAGGCATGAACACAAGACACTTTTCCTGAGAGCCTGGGACTGGTATTAAAGTTTACATAATGGCATAAACCAGTTTATAATTGCAGCTAGAACGGGGTGCTTGGTAGAGATTCGAGAGGTCCTTGGTGTGCATCGGGTATGTTAGGCACATGTGAGCTTGGACACCTAGCTTGCCTTTTAATATTTTGACTGAGTGAGCACACAGGCTGACTCTACAGATGCATTTGATTACTAATGATCTTTCTAACATGAGCAGCAGTGTGATTTATTAGAATAGTTGTTGACTGGGATTCCAAGAAAAGGTAATTGTTTCAGAATTATCCCCACAATTAATTTCACATGTGTGAAGTCCATTAACTCCAACTATGGGATACGTGGAAATGTTCACAGCGAAAGCTGAGTTTTAAGATGGGAAGGATGGGCCTCTGGTGATGATGGCCAATTTCAGGGGAATCTGAGTGCAGGAAAGTTGGGGGTTTTTTATTGTTTTTTTTTTTTCCTCTCTGTCTCTGACTTCCTCTATGACCTTATCTAATCCTTCTGTTCCTCTGCAATGACAGTATTCATCAGTGGAATGAAATCTCGATGAAATGGAAACATCAGAGATCCTAAAGTGGCCAGACTACGGCAACAATAGCTTTGTAAGTAGCAGAATAACAGTTTTAACACATGATTATCATTGATCCTTAGTCATCCACAGGTTTTTACACTGCCTGTGTTGTTGTCTGACAGCAGAACAGCGATAAGATGTCAGACTATTGTCAGAAATGTGTATGCATTTGGAGAACTACTGCTTGTGCTATACCATGAAATGCTAACAAATGTGATGTGCCAAAACCCCAGTCGTATGCATCCTCAGCAAACACGGTATAGATGTTATGACTCATAATGCAATGAATTTTGAACAGAATTAATCCTTACTCAATCATTAAACAATGAGAAATATTGAGTTGTTTTTCTTAAGGATTAGGAAAATTCTTTTGGAAAGAGACAAACATTTGTCCCTGCTGGAAGCTCCTTCAGCTGTAATGCATCATTGTGCCTGACCAGCCCTAGAAACCTTGGAAAGACAAAATATGTACAAGCTGGTTGTTAAGCATATGTGATATGTTTTGCCTTGTCACCTGGCAACGAAAAGGTTTTTCTAAACAAATTTCATACATTGCCAAAATTCCAACTTTTTTGAAACACGTAAGCTGCTTAATTTTTATTTATTTATTTTTCCTTTGTCAAATGCAGCCCAAGGTACATCTTTCTCAGAGTAGCAGTTCTACTGGTGAAAGAAAGAACTCCTGTAAATTTAATTCACTTGGTCTTCTGTTCTGCATTTTACAGCACAGAAACTATCAGAAAATAAAGAAAAAATGGTGTCTACAGAACTAACTCATTATCTGTCCTACACATGTTTTAAAGTTAGCAACCAAACAAACCAAGCCCAATAAATCCTTGGTTGACCTAAATTCAGCTGATAAGCATAAAATTAAAAGAAATGAGTCCTGCTCATGATAAAGCTTTTAAATAATAAATAACTTCTGGGATCTATACATTGTTTAGGAGAAATGTGTTTATGATATCTTGGGAAAGAGAAGTGAAAGTTAGTAATTTTTCTTTTTTGAATTAAAAAGTATTTAGCATGGAAGTGATCAAATCATTGGCCACCATGTCTCTAAGTGTTTAGGTCAGGGAGGGGTGAAAAAAAACCCCAATCAAACCACTGAGTTGTCATTTCCTGAGCTTGAATTAAAGGTTTTAAGAAGAATCCTTCAAGCAGCAGTGGGAAAGCTACACTGCTACACTCTGGCTAACTTTAATAACCTCATACATTCGGTTACCTCCTTAATCTGCCAGTTATGTTTTCTATGCATCCGCCACCATCTGATTACCAAGATATTTATCTTTGCCCATCGGTCCCTTCCTCCCCTGGGTGCAGCAGTGTCAGTGCTGATCCAAGGCAGCGCTGATGGGATCACAGCTCATTACCACACGGAAGGTGATTGGGATGTGGTCGCACAATGGGGTGCGACCCCGTTGAGCGAGGGGAGGCGTCTGGTTATAAATGACAGCGCTCGGGTAATGACACTCAGAGTTTGGGAGTCAGCAATGATGAGTAGACCTCTTAGAGTTACCCTCAAAAGGAGTAAAGAAAGATGACGCCCAGGAAATCAAAATGTGATTCACAGACAATTTTAGTGGTTCCTTGCGACCCAACGCATGATAAAAATGATGGTCTGTCACTGGATGTGCCAACCACCACATGGCCACGAGCATTGGAGTGCCACGTGCTGGCACTGTGCTGCAAGGGGAAGGGTTTAGGTTTTTGATTGCCTAAATGGTAAAAAGTGATTTTGGTTTTTTTGTGCCACGAAGAGAGCAAAAAAGGGCTTTACAGTGATAAAACAATGGTAGCCTCCTTGCGGAATGATGCAGCACTTTCTATTAATGCTGTACGTTTTTAACAGATCTGTATTTTTTCAAAGACAAACATCAAATAGAAGGAAAAAGGTTATGTCACCTTCACCCTCACAGCACTGTCATTTATATGCTATCAGCTCATTAAATTCACATTAAGATACTCCATGGGACTTTAGGAGCTATTAGTGCACCTAAAATGGCATAACAAAATCTCAGTTCACTTTAAGAGAGATGGCATTGCGACATTTTGTATTTCATCACTGAATTATTGTAGTCTCAGATGCATTCTGCTGCGATGGTAATGGAAGGAGGAATACTAGAGAGGAAAGCTGTCCATTTGTTTGTCCCCAGGGAGAGAAAAAAGAAAGTTTGATAAAAAACTAGAGTGAAAGTAAAGCATTAACAATTTAACCCCTGTAGCAATGCTAAAGAACACACAGGATTTGTTTTTTATATTCTGCTTTTCAGGATGTTTTAAAGAAAGAAAAAAAGAAGAAATTTTGTATATAGGGAGTTGCTTTGGGCAATGGAAGGTGCAGCAAATGTACTGCATGAATGAAGGCAGGCATCTTGGCCTTTTGTAGGTGAAGTCTCTCATGACAGCCACAAAATATTGTCCTTCATATAAATTATCATGGGGAAAAAAAGGTATTGTGATTAAATTTGATTTTCTTGTTAATTTGTTGATGTTTCTTCCCCTCCTCCCGTCCCCAGCTTGCAGCAGCAGCACAGAAGTGTTCTGCTACAGGTAAATCTGCAGCCCTCTATTTATGTAGCCCACATGGGATAATTGCTCAGGCACTGTGCCTTTTCTTATTAAAGAATAAGAAAAACTGAAGGTATAATAAGTTATCATTAAAGAAATAATATCCATCAATATATGAACACTATCCTGCTTAATAATAGTAATAAAAATGTGTTGCATATCTAAAATAATAAACCATATATATTCGTTTTGCCTCTGGAAAGTTTGGTCTGAGGATGCTTTTTCTACATGTTGTATCTGTGTAACTGCAACTATACATTACATAGATACCTAAAATATATATTGGAGGACAGAGAATCAGTTAAATTCAGTTTTACATTTGAGGCAAAGTGAAGTTAATTTTCATAAGAAATGCATGGATAACTAAAAAAAAAATCATGAGCAAGTCGAAGTAGGTTCAGTCACTTATATGTAATATATTTTTCTTAATATCTCTTTAGAATTATTTAGAAAACATAGTAATGCCTTAGAAGTGCTTCCTCCCCTCTCCAATCAGCACACGAATGCCATGACTCAAGGGCTTAGCCTCATATGCAGCGAAAAGCCATCAGAACAAAAAGTCTGTTTGAGAGTCTAAACCATCCCAGAGCCTTCAGATAAAGGCATACACAAGGAGTAAAAATCATCCCTGTGCAGAGAGCCAGGACAAGCACAACTCAAGCTTTCAAAACACCTCTTAACTGCAATTACCTGATACACGGGTCTTTGGTGGAGCAGCAGTGAATTTCTTCAGTGGAGAGGGAGCTCAAAGACATGGGGAGAGTCAAGGCAAAATACAGCTCGAGGTTTTGAGAGGTCGAGGGGAGGGAAGTGGCAGCACAGGGAATAATCACTTAATAAATGCAGGCCAAGCACCTGCTAAATTTAACACAGCATTTTACTACGTTCTGTGCTTCCGAGCATAATCTCTTTAGCACAGGGATTCTGCTGCTTATTAGATAGTTCACCTGTTGAAAAGCACGACAGACGCCGGTTTTATCATCAGTAAGCTGTTCTTGAATGGTTACTCTGAACCTGGCTGTACAGTGGATATGGTTTTCTAACAGACAAAACCCCCCCACACTAAACAAACAGATGTGATGCAATTAAAATCTTGGATTTTGCACGATGCTGGCTTGCCCTTTCCTGATGGTGGGAGATGCTGATGTGAGCGCTGGGTGGCGTGGGAAGCAGCACAGCTCATTCCTGTTGCATCCTCTCTGCTTTCTGGCAGTCATTAAGAGGGAATTTTGTCCAGTCCAGGGCATGTTTTTTAAAGATCTAATGAAGTCTTATTGTTATGGCTAGAGAGCATGAAATATTAGCCTATCTTCAGTACATTGAAGCTATGAAATATGGTTGCTTCTGAATCCACAAAGTCTTAACCACCTATGTGGAAATATATTTTCATAACACATTAAAACATTAATCTAAAATTTCATTTAGATAGAGTCAGATTATTTATTTAGATTTTATTTAGTTATAAGTAGCTCTTGTTGCCCCTTCAAGGGCAACATAGTTGTGTAGAAGACAATCATGCTGTCAGTGGATGAATTAAAGTTGTCTTCCTCTGCTAACTCAGATGGAGGATTTCTTCTGATCCAAGCAGCTTTGACTCCTCCAGACTAGACTTTCCTCCTAAGAGTGCATATCTTGGCAGGGATGCCCTATGGCAAAGGAGCTCCAGCACAGCTGATTCAGAGCTGAAGGCCTTCCTGTGCTGTTGGGAAGATAGACTGGCAGAAATCTTTGTTGTGTTTCCCATCTACAGCCTAGAATAGCAGTTAGGTTGCTGAGAATGACATTTGGTCCAGAATTGATCAGAGCTGACTAACTCTGCCCCTTTCAAAACAAATGTCAAGGGAGGATAGACCCAGTTCTATTCCAGACTAAGAGCACATGGCTGGGTGCTACAGATGAGGATGTGGAGGCGGGGGTGTTTGCTTTCTCCCCTGTCACCTTTCAACATGCAAACATGAGCCACTTTATCTGCTGTGTGTTATAGTCTGCATCAACAAGATAGAAATAAAGTAAGTGTTGACATCATTACTGTCCACCAGAGAGGCTGATTTTACACTGAAATCACCATGCAGCATTTTAGTAAGTTTGCCAAAAGATCCAGTGACCCTGCTATTTAACAGCATTCAGGGATATCTAATTTACAATCTTTTCATCAGCTCCAGATAATTCACATTATTTGTTTACTGTAAGTCTATTGTAAAGTAGCTTTTATTTAATATCTTGCCTGGCCATCCAGACCCTGTAAGTGTCTTGCACCATGTCTTACTGATACTTAATGTTTGTTTTACAAGGTGAGGCAGAGTCTATTCCCTATACTTGTATAGGCACCTAATCCTAAAATCTCCTTAAGCTCCTAAAGAGCTTCATTTTGCTCTTTAGTTTTTTGTCACACCTCATGACATATAGTAGATAATGACTGTTGCTGCTAGTGGCTTGTCTGCAGTGCTAATCCTTTCTCAGGTATTAACTGGAATGGTTTGAAGGAAATTTTGCTTTGGTTATAGACCTTTCTAGGGTTTGGAATCCTGGTGTTATGCAGTGTGTCAGGAAAATAACCATGGGACAATTTACAGGTGAGTTGTTCTTACAGCTGCACTAGACCTGCCTGGCTGCAGGACTTTTCCAGGAGGGCTCAGTACCCACCACCCTCTCAAAAACTCATCAGCCAAAAGTAGAACCAGTCTGTGCCTTGGCCAGTTTGCAGAAGACACCCCAGTATCCCACTCCCAGAAGACTTTAACTTCCTCATTACCAGTTTGAGGGGGGAGGAGTAGAATAAATCAAGAGCTGAAGAAATTTACTCTCTTTTAAAGAAACTGATGGGCTCAGTTGTTAGTGCACAGTAATGTTATTCCAAGTACCCACGATGCTGGTTTTGGCACTGACACTCCACTACAGAGCGTAGGAGAGATCCTGACCTGCCTTCCTCTTGTGGCTACACACGAGGAACTATGTCAATAAGAAAATTATTTGTGTTATCTCAGTCAATTAAGGAGTGTATTTTGAAATAATGAGGTGAAGCCCAGAGCTGTAAAGTGTGGTATATGCTCTGACAAAAAAAGAAAAACCTCAAAACAAGCAATTTATAAGGGTGGAATACTTTTATTAGCTTGAATGATGAACAGCAACTTTAGTATTGAGTTTAATGTGTAAGTAGTAATATAGTGTAATGTAGAGTAAAATTAAAAAAAACCAAAACCTGTAGTCAACTTCAAATATGCTTGTTAAATTAGAGAGGAAAATATAAAGACTTGTGGGTTGGTTTTTTTTCTGGGGAGAAAATAAATATAAAAGGTCACAACATGTTTCTAACTTACCTGGAGATGACTAGAGGGAAAAGCTGTGTAGAAGAGTTCTCCCACGGACTCCAGGCTCAAACCCATCATTGTAAGAGATCAGTCAGTACCCTGCTTCAGTCTTGTGCACCTGTCTGAGCAAGAAGATCCCAGGTAGAAGGATTAATAGAGGAATGTCCACCATCAGTAGTAAGACGCAATACCGAGTGGTAGCCAAATCTCCAACTAGGTCCACTACCACCAAGTCACAGGAGAAGTAAAAAGCTCTCTGACACTTTTTCTCATGGTTCTGCAGTAGTTAAACATGGCTTCTGAGATGGTACATTAATATCTCTAAGTGTACTTTACTAGGATGAGGCATTTAACATAATGGCAGAGACTGTTGCTAGGGTTTTGGCTATGTGATTGAGTTTCTGTGACTGGACAAATTAACAAGACATCAGCTGAGCCCCAGAAACCAATTTGGTGCACCCTCATGGCCTGTGGCAACTGGAAGGTAAAATACATTATGTTCAACTTGGAAGAAAAGAAGTCTAACTTGTTTAATCCTCTTTTGAGATGGCCCAAGAACATTCCAATTGGGCAGAGCATTTCAGCAGATCCTTAGTGATGTTTTAGTCTTGTGTCTCATGCCTGTGTCTCAGCTCTAGGTCTATAAATTTGCCTGCACCGTGTCAAGGTTGCCTTGAAGGACTCAACAGCCAAGTGAATGTGGATGTCTGCAGGCTGCCTTCTGTGGGACTGATGTGCTGAGGAAAGGGCCATCAGGAGGAGTGGTGTAAGGAAATGAGTGTAAATAAACCAGACCGAGTTAATGCCAACAGGAACGCCACGGCAAGTCAGTGCCAGCTCTGTAATATAATGACTCTGTAATATAATAACTAATTTGTCAACTTTTAGGCAGGTCAACATTAAGTTTTTCTTTCTTTTTTTCTTATTTTTTTGGGGTACATTTTCTAAAACACAGGGTCTTATGTCAGGGGAAGACTGGCATAGGCAGAAATTAGGAAAGATGTTTGTTAAAATTTGAAGTGATTGAATTCTGAGTATGGATTTCTACTGTATTTGCTTGCTTACCAAAGGTGGCATGTGATGGGACACGTATGTTACAGTGCACTCAGACACACTGTTAATTTTGTGCAGGACAGATAAAGTAGACTTCAGGGATAACTTTAGCTTTGTGTGTGTCTCACTGTGTTATGAAGTGTCATATATAACCTAGCCTCATTCAGACACCCTTCAGGAAATACTCCTTCTAGCACTGAAATTGCCAAGTACATGATACTTTGATATTGCTTGTGGTGAACATGGCCTTGGGAAGTGTTGAACATGAAGAAACGTGGTGCTTTTGTGCCTGTTAGGGAGAGAAAATGTTAATTTGGAGGATGAAAATGTTTTTTAAAAATGTAAATAGGTAAAAATGTACATCTCTTCTTATTTTCTATGGAACCATCCTCCACACCTCTTTTTAAAGAGGTGGAGTCTCAGCACCTCTAGTACAAGAATCTTCTCTTGTAGGCCATCATATGAGTTTTCCTACTGACTATTGACACCTCATTTGTCATATAGCAGTTTAGTTTCTTGGGGCTTAAACTGTTTCCTTCTAACCTAAACTCTTGGCTGCAATACATGGGCATGTGGAGAGTATGTAATGCAATGGTCTGTGATCTCTAGAACAGAAGAAAATACATGAGGTTCATTTTTGCCCTCAACCTCTGAAACCATAAACATGAACTATGGGGGCATAGTGGAAGATTGACCACTTGGACTAAGTTCTTATGTAAAAACATGTGATAGATAGCAGAAAAAAAAATAAATCCAAGCTCAGAAGAGGATGAAGTACAGTCAAAACCAAGACTGTGATGCAGTGTAACAAACTGCACACAAGGTAGAATAACAATCCACATTCTGTAGCACCAAAAGAGAAACAGCTCAATGAGTAGAAGGTTGCTGCCATACTGACCACAAAAGAGATTTCAGAGTCAGTATGGAAAAGCTCTTCAATTTTCATCCTTAGAAATAAATTGCAAATCAAGGGGATTACAAATCCAGAAAATAAACTGGGACCACAAAAATAAAAGTTTGAGAAAATCATGCTATAAATTCATATGAATTAAATGTTGACCAGAACAACCATGGACCAAGGAGTGTTTTCAGGTCTTGGTGGTTGCACTCTCTGCTCGATCAGATTTCAAAATAGATGTTTATCCTTGACAAAACCAGCCCTGGTCCATGGTTACTTATCTAAATATTTAATAACCTTAAAGAGCAAAACCCTTCTGTCCTTAGCCAATTCTGATTGCCAATAGGATAGTGCATGAAGTCATAGTGATGAGATATGGCTCTGAGTGACCCCTTATACTCTGATGTTTTTGAGATGGTGTTTTCTCACTTAGGATGCTTGTAGGTGGACTGTGTGGAAACCAAGGCTTAGGAAGTATTTATCAAACCATGCACGTCCGTTCAATGGGGACTCACTATATTTCTGGAATATTTAACTGATTTTTTTTTTTAGCTTGAGGGTTTTAACCTATGAATTTTTATTTTCTTTCTCTTTAAATAGTGGGTCATTTCAGTACCTGGCACAGATGTGTATGATCTGCTGTTAGCCCAGCTCTGATCTGAGAATCAGTGAGTGGTGCAGTCAGTCTAAAGCGATACTCAAAGCTTCTGGCTAGAGCAGAGTGCTATATACTAACTGATTTACTCTTATAAATATCTTTATGATAAGATAAATGCATAGACCTGATAACTGGTTAAATGAGAGATATGGACAGTACTACTCACTGTCTAAAGGGTTGGCTTGGTACTGAGGTGACCAGCTGTCCATCCAAACCCCCTCCGGGTAGAATGATTTTGGGCATCCTGGCTGTATCTCATTTCATCCATAAAATAGGGATAACTATCTATGCTTTCTCCTCCATAAAGTCTTGAGCTTTGCTGGTGAGCTAGGTAACTTTCCTTTACAGAAAATCAGCCAGATCTATGATTCTGGTTTGTAGCAGAGGAAAACACATAACAGAAAAAATAATCAGTGTTGTACACTAGTAATTACTCTTCTAAATACTTCTTGTGGTGGTGTTTTGACTCACAAGAATACGCAGGAACACTTCACTGCTTTCTTACAGCTGCCTAATGTTCTTGCATTAGTTACAATTCAGACTTCACTTTATCTCCTTAAATCAAGACCCAGATCAGACAAAATCTGCTGTCTGGTCTTATCATCCAGCAGTATTTGCTTGATGAGAACTTCAGCTCTCACTAGTAACGAGAGAAACCATTCCCTGAGCACATCCATCGGTATAAGAACTGCCTCGAGAGTATCCAGCAACTCCTCACCCAGACTGCAAGGTCTGAGATGAATCTGTGAGTGCACTGACCTTGACTTTGCCCTTATTCCGAGGATATGTATTGCTAGATATCAACAATCTAAACACAACTAAAACCCTAAGCAACCGAAATATAAACAATCAAAACAACAAATGCATTTGTTGTATTAGCTGACAGCATCCATAATGTCACTGGACAAATATGTAAATACTGACCTAAATCCTTTTGCTAGAGACTTTTGTATTCACTTTACATGTTGGAATAGACAGCAGATCCTGCATGAGTAGCCCTCGGTCTGACCAGAAGTCTCAGTGCCCAGGGAAAGTGAGCTGTGCCACACTTTCTCCTCCTCGGACCTGAGCCTTAGTGTGATTCTGTGGGATTCAGAAAACTGAGAGAAAGAGGATTTTGTTCTTGTGAATTTGGCACTATTCATTAACATTCAATTAATTAAAACCAAACCTTTAACATTTTTGGCTGAGTTGATAAAAGAGACATCTGAATATGCAGAAAACTGGAGTACTGACCCAATCCATCAATTAGCTGACATTAATTGCATTTTTTCCCACTGACTTCAGGAGCTGTGGATCTAACCAAATGTGGTAGACTGTGTGGAATCAAGTTTTCTACCGCCGAAGCCAATGACTTTCCTAGGTGTTTCCTGAAGTACATGATTAACGACTTTAACGTTCCTTTCCATTTTGAAATAAGATAATAATGCTTGGGTGGTGTTGTGGCCACAACAGGGTATTCCAGCCTCCCAGATCTCGGGAGACAGAGCTCAGATTTTGCACTGCTGTGAAAATGTATGTAAATTGGTTCTCATTCTCAGCCATTCGGAGGTGTTCAGTAGTCATAGCATTGCCCCTTCCCTAAAGAGCAGGAAAGGCTGGTGGCTTTGGTGAAGAGGAAACCAGAAGGCTGGTCCAATTTTCAAATGTGCTTTTTTTTAGATATGTGGTATGCATGAAACTAGCTGTGATATACATTTAGTTGGTACACATGCTTGCACACAAACCCCTAAGTGACAATAAGCAGCTGGGTTTGGGTACTAAAATCCTGATCTCAAATCATTTTGCAATGTTATCTTTTTAAATCATGCATCCAGCTAAGTGAAAAAAGGTAGCCAGTTCATCAAAAGTATTAAGTATGCAAGGAAATTTATGTTTACATTGCAATACCTTTTATAAAATGGACTTCAAATAGTTTAAAAAGTTTCTTACCCCTCTAAAAGAGAGGGGTTTTTGTAAGGATTAGACAATTTCTAGTATTATTAACTCTAATGATAACTGCTTCTGAGTTAATAGGTCCAATTCTGGAGCACCTCTTCCTTGCTCAGATGGTGTTCACCTCGAGATAGGCAGCATTCCCTTACTACTGGAGAGCTGTGATCTGGTTCATACACAGTATTATTTGTAGTATTTTCAGATGCTTAACTGGGACTGATTTCAGCAAAAGCTAGGCAGCTCCCTATCTTCTTGGACCTGTGATGTCATCAGGTCCAACCAACAGTAATAATGGCATTTTATCTGCCTCAGTGATATTTTATGAGGCTAAAACTAAAGGTAGAATTGTCTTGAAGAACATTTCTGACAGCACACTTTTCAATAGCTTTTTGGGAAAACATTTTCTGTTACTGCACTTCCTGTTGAGGGATGTGTAAGGAGGCAATTTATTGTGTTCTTATGGAAAATGAAATCCAGAATTTCTAATTCTGGCTGTTCAGCATCGATTTGTGTTTAATTCCAGCAGGGCTTCATAAAGTCAGAGACCTGATACCCCTCTGTTCCCCTGACTGCTGTACACCGGTTTCAAAACCACCAGCTGCAGTGTCCTGGTGACTGGAGCTGGAATCAGGAGGCACCTGAAGCACACGGTGGTTTGAACAGAGTTCCCTCTGTTGCAGGAGCACCAGGAAGAACTGGTCTGAGTATTACGATGTCATAATTTCTGCTTAGAATAATTTTTAATGATAAACTGGATGATTGTAGATATGTTTGGCAGTGATGAGGTATTAGAGTTTCCCTTAATAAAAAAAAAAGTAGCTCAGTTTGGTGCACGATAGTGATGAAATGATAAAATCCTGTTCACTCTGATACAGGGAGAGTCTCAGTGGATGGCAACCTCTGGTTTTTACACACAAGGGAAGGGCACTTTCCTATTCTAACTCCCATTGCACCAAAGCTATAGAAACAGGAAAAGCAAATGATGCAGGGAAAGGGTATAATGCAGATTCAAGGTAGGAACTTTGCTTGCAGTTATGTGATATCATCTTAGTTCTCTTATTTTTGTATCACTACATGAAGTAAAGGGTTACTTAAACACTGAAATGTCATGTATTACCAGATACAAACTATTGCACAATATAAAAAGAAAATAAATATTACTGGAATGCTTCTACTATTTGACATGTCACATAGTTGTAGAAGTGCAGTAAGTGTCTGCTTTTCTATGACTCTAAAAATAACATTTTTAGTAGAAAGGTCTGCTATCTGCTATTGTAAAATTTCTTCTAAAATGCCAAATAGCCAAGGAAATTTTTCATTTGTAATGTAATTTAATTCCGGATTTTATTTTTGATTATGGTTGAGGTTAACTTTGATGTTTTCAAAATTAATTTCAAAGACCATTTATTCAGCTAATTTTGAAGGCAAAAACATACTGAAACTTTCATCCCAGTTGGTAAGCAGCTATCCCCTAGTTTTATTCAAGTTTTCACATAAAAATGCCAGTTGGGAATAAAACTGACAAATATATTCAGTCAAAGACGGAATATTTTTTCCTCTTAAGTTGAAAATGGCTTCATTAAAATAAAAGCACCACCTTAGGGATTGCATAAAGCAGAATATTGGTACCTAAATGGTATTTATGACTCGGCTAAATGTAAAGTGAATTAAAATTTAAAGGATTACAGTCAGGTAGGCCACAGACATACGTAGAGGAATGTCCATTAAGAAGATGAAAGAACCTGCCGTCCCCAGCGACAGGAACATGTCAGGTTAGTGGCCAGGCAGACCTATGTGCTTAGTGGCACTATAAATGAAAAACGTCGTGGCTGAACCTTTAAAGTACTTGCATGATTACTTACCCTTAAGGTACTTACTTCAAGCAAAGAAAACAAAATCCTCGTGCAAATGTCTAGGGATGTGTCTATTTTTATGTGTGTATATTTTATAGATACGTGTGTATCTCTCCATATCTCTGTATCTATACACCTATGATATATGTATATTATATAGAGATATAATATTCCAGCACTGTGGATATAAAAAGCAACACAGTTAATGACATGGAATATAACTCAAGCACTGTTATTTTACAAGTAGCTTGCAGGATGCTCTGTAAATTCTGCTGGTTTGGGTTTTCTAATGGATTTGCACACACCTGTAATATAGACATTCTGTAGGCACTGATCTGCTCTAGTTTTGTCCAGGGGGTTGGACTCAGTGGCCTTTGGAGGTCCCTTCCAACCCCTAACATTCTGTAATTCTGTGCATTTCCTGATTTATTATCTTTAAGACAAATTAAATGATTTTCTCAGTTACTTTATTGAACTGAATTCTGGCCCCAGTAGTCAATGTTTTACACCACAATCAGCAAGCGATTGATGGGAGTTCTTGGAGGATTTAGTTTTTTTCCCATCATCTTGGTTTCTTCATGGGATAGCCATTGTTCAAGTTACTACACAGTGGGGAACTGGTCAGGAAATAGTTTCTCATTACTCAAAGTGTTTGTGACCAAACAATAAAATATTCTTCAAGATGTATGCTTTTAATTTACAAATGCATTTCTGTGAAACCCAAGATTTTTCAGTTGCAGTTTTTAAAAAGTAATTGAAAAAATATTCAACCATCTTTAATCGAATGGCATTGTATGAATATGCAGCTATGCACTTTTCTGGCCATATTACTGTGGTGCTCCAGGCATTGGTCTTGTTTACCTGAAAAACCACTTACATCCTAGATACAGCCGAAATAATCAACCCTGATGTTTATTCACCCAGCACCAGCCCCCTGAATAGAGTACACCCAGGATCTTGACAATTATTTGTGTTGAGAAGTAGATATCATGCAATTCACTGCCTTTTAAAGAGACGTGGCACATTTGCATAGCATCTATTTACATAATTTTATTTCTTTCCTGTTGCTTCTATCCAGCTACTCCCTATTGTCATATGTTCCTGGCCCTCTCCTTTCCCTTCTCTGCTGCGAGTTACTGGCGCTCACACACAGTCACCAATGTGTCATTTGCACAACTCTTTGTGTCACCTCTGACCGTGGCTCTGCGTGTTTAATTTAGGATATGATAATGATATAAACCTTTAAATCCAAAGGAAGGTGAGATGGGATGTATCTATTTATTAGCATATTAGGATTTCTAGCATGACAATGCTTCCAACTACATGGTGCACATCCCCTTTCTTCAAATAGTACCTCTGAGTCTTAATATCTTCTTTCCAATTCGGACAGATTAGCTAAGTGGTTAAGTGATGTTCTTTTGTTATCCGTCTGCTTTGTGTCGTACTTGTATCTTTGATAAGTGAGTAGTGAGATGCTTTTCTCCAAGTGCATGTCTTTGTAGCTGTGCCTTGGTTTTTAGCTTTTTATATGTTGCATTTTGCACTTCATATTTTCTGAAAATTTTAGAACGTCTCTTAAAAAATAATAATAAAAAAAGATTGTCAATAATAAAAAAGCTAGCATCTGTAAAGCAAGCTGCTAGATATTTAGGAGTAATTTTAAAGTGAATTTTCTTCTCTGACTCTTACTTTCTACCTTTCACATAAACATTCAAACTTGTGATAAAGACTGCTGTTTGAGTGAGGAATTAAAAGGATTTCACAACTGGGCTTTGGAGGTTAAAAGTCTAGTTTAGGTTGCTCAGACAGGTGGCAGAAGCCCCATCCTTGGGAATATTCCAGGTCAGGTTGGCCAGGGCTCTGAGCAACCTGCTCTGGTTGCAGATGTCCCTGCTCACTGCAGGGGCTTGGACTTGATGACCTTGAAAGGTTCCTTCCAACCCAAGCCTTTCTATGGTGCTGTGATTCTACCTGTGAGTGCTTGTGCTCGTACACTGTCTGCATTGTAGAAGGAAACCAAATATTTAAACTACTCCAGGGTCTTTTCAAGGCTGGTTTATCACTTGTATTGCACTTGCCTGAATAGAGGCAAAGCAAACACCGAGTGACTCCATTTTCTTTCCTGGAAGAGGGAGATGATCCAGGAACTTGGAGGTAATGTAGTCCATGAGGAGGCTGGGATCGGGCTAGACTTGGCCAGCCCCACCATCAATCTGATGGTTCATGCCTGAAGTTTGTTCCTGAAACCTTGGGTTTTTTTCTGTTTGCTTTGTGTTTCTTTGTTTTCCTTGTTTGTTTTTTTTTTTTCATCCAAGTGGCATTCATGAATCAGTAAAGCTGGAAGATGCAGCTTACAACCCATTGAAAACTGGTTTCTTGCATCAGTTTCGTATCAGCTTCTCATAAAAGGGAATCAGATCCTATTTACAGGTTAAAACTAAGCTTATTCTGGATTGTCTTTGCAATAGCAGCAGTTGCATTCTGAGTGCTTTTGCAGGAAGTCTGTGGAGGGATGGACAAAAGGAAAACAGGTTCTGGTGGGCAAAGGCAGATGGAGATGCATTGCCAAATAGCAAAGCTTTTCCAAGGTCGGTGATTCAGAGTGGTTATGGAACACACTATGTTAGGTGTAAATGAGTGCAGGGGAAAAGAAAGTGAACCAAAGCCTTTTGTTTATGAAAATAAACCCTGGAACACTGTACTTTTTTGACTGTTTTCGGTTGGCTTGTAGGATGTTAACCATAAAACTGTGCTGCAGAGATTTGAATATAACACGCCACGTAAAAAATAGAGTATATGAGAAATATGTCTTTAAGGCACAAAAATAAAATGAGACTGTGGAAGCTCTGAACTGTGCTAACTCCATTTTGCAAATATAGGTATCCGACTCAAATATACCAGACTGACAAAGTCCAAAATAACACCAAAAAAAGCAAATAGAATACTTGGAATTAACTTTGGAAGAGGTTAAAATTTCCTGAGGAAGGGAAATCACACATATCCCAGGGTGGTGGTGGTGGGAATGTGAAGACTCTTGGAGCAGAGAGCTCTCAAAATTCAAAAGTGGAATCAAGACAGACAAAGACATGGAGCTTGTCCATGCTGTGATAGTTGGTCAAACATGGGTAAGACTTGGCAGATGAAGATGATGCCAGAGATGGAATGAGCTGTGTAATAAGGGTAGCAGCAGACTGTATGGAGACATAGATGAAAATTAGTATTCCTAGTTCAGAAGAGTACGTTACGGGAGCCTTGTTAGAGATGTGACTAATTCTGTCAGTTTGAGGGGGGAATATTAAGCCTGACTTGAGAAAAATTTGTGTTAGAAGGGGTTTTAACATTGTAAATATATATAAAAATATGTTTTTGGACAGCTAGTGATAGTAAATGGAGGACTTAAGCAAAATGCAGGGTAGATATTGCTGAAATTATCACCATTAAACAAATTTGCCAATAGGTGAAATCACTTTTTAAGGGGTCTTGTTCACCATAAAATACCTGGACTCATCCACTGCTTTGAAAGGGCACTGGCATGAAAAACTTCACCAAGAGATGGAAGATGTCCTCCTAAAGACAAAGGGGCTCTGGACAGAGCGTTAAAAGGAGCTGGAAAAGGTCTCTCCACAGTACATATCCTTAAAAAGATTTAGGTGTAATGTAGAAGCTAAAAAGTGGCTTGTGACAGGTTCATTTCTCTGGGAAAGAGTAGGGGAAACACAATAGGCAGATCATCAGTCACTGCTAGAAAACACCCAGCAGATGTGGGGACCTAACAGAATATAGAATCATAGAATGGTTAGGGTTGGAAGGAACCTTAAAGATCATCCAGTTCCAGCCCCCTGCCATGGGCAGGGACACCTCCCACTATATAGATAGACCAGGTTGCACAAGGCCCCATCAAATCTGGTCTTAAACTCATCCAGTGATGGAACAGTATAAAGGAAGTAATTTCCATAGCCTATAAAAGAAAAAATGTGAGGGAGATGTCTGCTACCAAACACTCTTCTGCTACCAGATGCCCCAGAGATCAGACAGGTCACAATGTACTTGTACACACGTACAATCCCCTTTAAGAAGGGGATTCCACAAAGAAATCCTTTGGGTTGTGACTCAGCACTTGAGATAGGTGTCAAAGGAAAATAAAATAATTTTTTTTAACACCTAGATGTATTATAGATAGTGATGTTTATAAAAGGTTTTTTGACACCACTGATATATTTTGCTAAAAATTCTTCATCAGAAAGAACCTAAAATGACTAAATGAGGAAAATGTAAACAACTCAGGAGATAGACCAGGGTAGAAACAGGAGAAGTCTGCACACAGGAGTAACCAGTGAAACCTCATCCGTGTGCTCCCCAGCTAGCGAGGAGAATAGGGCTCCTTCCTGGGGGGAAATTTCTGGTTTCCTTCATTACCTGAACTGGCAGCCAAGAGCATTCTCAAGGGAGGTATCCCGAGAAAGTTGTGTCTCAGTTCAAGCTTCATCACATCACTTTCAGCCACTATGTTTGCTAAGGAGCCTGTACTCCTCCATGCTTGCATATATATGTTTAATGTACACATACACACTACTCACATCACCTCCCAGCCCTCTTGGGGGTTAATGAAGAGTCTGAGGTCCTGAAGATTCAGCTGTGGGTCATTTTTGTGGCCTTATCTCAAACTGATTGCCATGTCCTTTCCTCTGTTTTGCAGCAGGAGACCCTTAGCTGGCCGTAAATCTCTTTCCAGTGTTATGCATAGGGAGGAGTCACCTCAACAGTTGTACTTGATACACACACCTCTTTATACAACCAGGAAACAGGTTAGCACTGCAAAGGAAAAGCTTTTGGATTTATTTGCTCTAAAAAGGGTTATTCTTGCTTCTAAGTAGGTCATTGTTAGTGGAAAACAATGAAAAGAAACCAGCAGAATATGAAAATACTTTGCTTTGTTGTTACAGCCAAGGTAATTACAGCCTCTCAAGCTCTATAGACACCTGAAGGACATTGCTGGTTGCAAACCTGACTGCTAATGGAATAAAAAAAAAGTGTTTAATCTTGTCTGGAGCTCAAAATTAAACGTATCTGAAGTAAAATCTTGTGCCTGGGTGGGTGTGGGGTGATGTTGTTCACCTGGAGGTGATACAACCTCCAGGGGTGTGGTGGGAGTGATGGGTGATAAGTAGTACCTGGGGCTGGGGAGGGGTCTACAGCTGGGCAGCTAGTCTCCTCCCCCAGGGCAAGGGGCTGGGGTAATGTGGAAGGAAGCAGTGCTAAAGGTGTTGTTCCTGGGTGTCAACACAGTACTGTAAAATGCCTGAGTAGCAGGGTCCTGGAGAGCCACCACCTCCAGCTTCTGAGTGTCACTGGTAGCTCCGTGGTCCATCAAGGTAAGCACAATGATGATTTTTTTTTCTCTGATAATTTTGGTGTGTTGTGGCGAGGCCAGCGTCTTATTTGGTCCTGTTCTGGAAGATTTGGATGAATTTTTTTTCATTGCTGATTGAAAAGAGGCTGTGGTGTGGCTCAAAGTCAGAGCTTTGTGGTGAGCTTGCCCAGGTATTTTTGTTGTCGTCTGGGAGGACCAAAAGGCTTTAAATTCAGCGAAGCCAGGCTTTATTGTGATGAAACTGGTTAGTCTTAAATGGACAAAGTTGATAATAGCTGTGGAAGGTAGAAATGATTGTTTGCTGTGTCCTTGTGAGCTGCTTCTTGCTTTTAGTCTTAGTTTTGGCTAAGTAGCTCTTGGAGTTGCAGCATGCTCTGTGCAGTTCTGAAGAGGCTTTTAAGAAGTTTTCTTCCCATTGTTAGGTTTAGTCACGGGCTCCTCCTATGTCCCCCTCTGCACTGCATTGTAAAACCACCCCCCCTCCAAACTTCCCTGCTACAGTTGAGTGGCTGCTCCCAAATGCTTTCTAGGGGTTTCTCCATGGTGCGTCCCTCTGAAGGTTTGTGTGTTGATTGTGAGCATTAATCTTGTCAACTATGGAACTAAAATAACAAAGACATTTTGACTGAATCCAAAGCAAATAGAGGATATGGCAGTTATTCCTGCAACTCTTAATGTGAAAGTACAGCCAAAGGTATGCATGAAATAGGGAGAGCTTTAGGTGTGAAGCTGAAGATCCGGAAAAAGGGTGGTCAGTAAAAAAATAATCAGGCCTGAGTTCTTTGCACTGAAAAGAAAAAAAGATAAAAAAGCCCGCTCTTCTCATTGTCTTGCAGTGGAGTGTTTCAATGTGGCTAAGTATGTTAATGTACTTCTAATCTGGTTTTGCCAAATAAGACAAGTGATACATAACGAGTCAGATATCAGCAGGAATTTGTGCAGTTTCTAATGGCTTTGGAATTTGTCTGAATGTTTTAGCTCTAGTTCCTGCTAATTGTTTAATGGAAAAAGCCATTAAATTGAAGTGTCTACCGGAAACCACTGCAAAATCCTAATTTCTCCTTAGTTTTGCCAAATGGAAGCAGAGTAGCAGTGAAATACATGCTGTGTCTAGATGTTGTTTTGTCAACTGTAAATAGAAAAGGAGCTGTGATGTGACAGAGGCAGGGAAGCTGGAGATGGAAGATGTACATTTTGACAACAGGAGAGATGGCTTTTGGGTTGGGGACTTGGTGTTTTCTCGAACAGGAGGCAGTGTTTGCTTGTGGTGGAAGCTAATGGTGCAGTACCACGGTGCTAGATTAAAAGGGGTGTTTCAGAAGAGATCGACCTCTCCAAGTGCTGGTTGGAAATGTGAATAAATTTGAGTACTGTGAACTCTGTGTATTAAACCGAGTATTTGTGGTGTTAAGCTTTGGCCGGGGATGGGGGCACGGGGATGAGCTACTGGAAATTGTAATGGTTTTAGCAAGATAAAGTGATGTTAGGTTAGGATGTGAACTTGCAAGATTTTATCTTTTTCTGAGGTAGTTCCCTGAAAGTGGAGTCAGCTGATGTGGATTGTGATGAGATGCCCTTAGGTTTCTGTTGCAGGGTAAATAGGTAACCTGTGGTAAATTGGCAACTAGTTGCCCTACTTTGCATGATGCTCTGCTGTGTTGGTTGAACCCCACATCCTTTGCCCTTGATATAAGGATGCTGAAAGCCTGTGGTAGAGCTGCTCTGGTGCACAGAGGCACATGCCTGAGGAGAGAGAGCTGCTATTCCCAGCTGGGGAATTGCTACACTACACTGAATTCAGCCAGAAAACTTCTGATTTATAGCAGCTGTGGATGTGGAAATAATTAAAATATACATTTTCCATACCTGCCTTCTTGTCTATGCATATGATACAGTGGAGTTCACTGAGACTCTCGCTGCTGTTTGTCCATATTGTAGTCTGAGAGACCTAACCTATTTATTGCTAGCAGCAAATTGTTAGTCATTCTCCTAAGTATCCTGAACAAAATGTGCCAGCTAAACTGTACTCAGCAAGAGTAGGGGAAGAAAAGAGACCACAAAACACCAGGACAAAAAAAAAGCGAACAAAAACCCCCCTCAAAACCTGATGTGACTGTTGTGGGAGATGATTATTATAGTTCTTCACTTGCAAATTTTCCATTTGTGTTTAGTTGCTTCCCACAGCCTCTCACTGTCACATTCATTCAAAAGCCAGAATGGCATTGATAGAGTTCAGCATTTTGGCTCATTCGCCTGGAGACTGGATGTACAGGATGCAACAGAAATCTTCAACCAAAATTCTGCCCTCCCGGTCATCCCTTTTTCACTTGAAAGCACTACTTAGACTTTCCTTGTCCTAAGTCAAATATGTTTTGAAAACAAAACAAAACACTTGAAATGGCAATTTCAGAGCTTCCCCTTTGCAAAACTCTTCCTCCTTTAGATGCTTTTTAAAAATAATTAGAAAACAGCTTAAAAATCCTCTTTTGAAGCTTCCTTCACCTCTTTATCTTTAAAGCAATGCGAAGTGAGGCCATATAATTTTAATGAATTAATTTGTTTTGTTTGCATCTGGTTATCATTTTGCCCTGGAATATTCATGTAACTTTGCAGAGAGTGCTGTGCCATTTTCTAGATGTTATCATTACGGCCTTTTAGTTAAGAATTACCACTACTATTACAGCAACTACAAGGAAATGCACTCCCACTCACTGCTGCGATAAGATGCCTCACATCCTCCTCCTTGCAATGGTTTCCTCACTGCTCCACTTCTCCGATGGAGACATATTTACAGCAATGATAACGATTTTCAAAAAGAAACTAATAAAATGTGCACACATTTATTTTTTAATTTATTTTTTTTTAAAGGCTTGTGATTTCCTCCCAGAGAAACTGTCGCTGCATCTGGTAACCACATTTAGTAGAAATGATTAGAGATGTGTGACAAATTTGCAGCAAAATGCACAGCAAAACTGGAAACACTTTTCTTTTCATCAGCTGTATGAAGGGGGGGAATGACGGGCAGGCGTGGTGTGTAAAACTTTGTTTTTCTCTCACTTTCTGCCTGACAGAATGCTTCAACTTTTAAGATAGGGGAATATAACTTCTGAATAGTGTTTCTGTTAAGGTATCAGCCAATTTATTTAATAGAGGGAACACTTTTCTCCATGGTAATCGTATGTCAGTGGCCATTGCTTAGCATCATCCATCAGCAGGGGTGAGTTATCTTGGCTTATAATAAAAAGGTGGAAAAAAAATTACAGTTGGCTTTACAGCAGTTTGAAAGTCAGAATTTTTGAATGGAGAGAGTTTGTTCCCACAACGGACCTGTTGAATTTAAAAATAATAACAAAACCTCCAAATCAACAGATTGGTCTAGAAATGTAGAAAGGTTCAGAGTTGACAAATATTCAGTAATTCAGTGGCTTACCCAGATCAGCTTGAAATATGTTAATAAAGGAAAGGGGGAAAATTTATATGGGTTCAGATCTGTCATAGGTAACAGTTTTGGTCAGCTCTAAGAGTATTGAAATCAAGGCTTCTCTCTCCCTTTTTTTATTATTTTTTTACCTCATCTTTCCTCAAAAATGGACACTCTTAAGTATCCCAGCTGGGTAGCTATCCCCTGGAAAATCAGAAAGTATTGGTATTGTCTTCTAATCTTGAGGATTGTAGGTGATTTCTGCTGGAAAGGTTTTCACAAGATTTGTTTGTTTTCTGCTGTTCTGTTTTGGTTTCCTGCTGTGCAGTTCCATTCATTTAAGAAAAGTGATTTGACTTGGGAAATGAACAGTGAGATGCAGGCTCCTTGATCAGAACTGCAGGTCTCTTTCAGCTGGCCAAGTGCACTGAGCCAGGTAGAACAGCTGGGTGTGTGATGTTCAAGAGCATTTCAAAAGTCATGTCTCCTGTACAGAAAAGTTCAATACCCGATTGGTGCAAATCTTACTATTCAGTGACTCTGCTTTCACTTGTAACCATCCACTTTTCAACTCTAGTGTGCAAAACCAGAGTAGGCCTATTGTAGCTCCTGAAGTATCTTCCACTTTTGGCAGTACATCTTAATACACTGTCTTTATTTAGCATCTCTGACGTGCTCTCCTGTAGCCAAACTGTGGAAGGCAAATGCCTACCTCAAGTCTCCACTTGGAGATGTATGACACAGATCTGTACCTCTTGTGCCCACAAAAATGATGTATCTAGGCAAAGTCGAGAACCCTGTGCTCCCCTGAGAGGCAATAAAACAATTTATCTTGGAGCACCTCAACAAAATAAGGAGCTCCAAGTTTGTGTTTTTGGGGTTTTGTTGTTCAAGTCGTTGTCTAACAGTGGTGGTGGTTATTCTCATTTATAATGGAATACATAATTTCATTTTATTTAGGTCATGGAAAAGAAAAGCAATAATGGTTTGATACCTATAAATAGATAGTGGTTTTTAAGGGCAAGGGCTCTGTGGAATAATTAAACCATTATTTGGCTATCACTTACAGATTAGGTTTTAATTTAATATTCTTTGAAACAGTTTTTAAACAACAGCTTTAATGCTGAAAATGGGTAAACTCATCCCACAGACTCAATATGAAAACCTGAACAGAACTAATGAAATGCTGACTCTCCCAAGCAATGGTACATCCTATATTGGGATGAGGTTATCAGCAGCAGAATAGAGAAAGATTAGGGGTAAAGTATGTAAAGGCCTCACTTTATAGTGGGTTGCTATTAAAATGACATCTGGAAGTCATTTAAATCCTGCAGTAGTGGTTAAATAGAGGAAAAAAGCTGTAGTGTTTAAGTTTTTAGGAGGATATTGGCCTATCGTTGTTGGGTGGAGGGAATGTAAAGGTGTCAAACAAATTTGTGAAAACATAACACACGCGTTCTTGGATTGTTGTCAAATCTCAGACCTTCCCTGGAGTTGCAACGCTTCAGTTGGGCTCCAGGAAAGGCTTATCAAGAGCAAAGGAATATTGTGGGGTAGTGGCTTTTTGGTATAATGAATGTCCCAGTTGATAGTCGATGCTGGAAGTGGGGGTTTTTGGTTTTAATACATCACTTTTTATTGAAAAAAAATATCTCCAGTATTACAGTGGTGCAAAAAGTCAAAAATCAGGTCCTGAATCTGCCATACTACAAAGAAGAGCTATAATGTATAACAGTAAGAACATGTTAAGCTCCTATTTATACAACACTGTTGGGTTTTATTACATTTTGGAGGGGGCAAACACTGTGGCTTGGTTTATGCCCCTCTTTTTGACTGAATTTCCAGGGAATTAACCATAACAACAAAACCAGTGTGCTTTTTCTCTGAATTTGTCTCCTAGAATCATATCCTAGAATGTTAAGGGTTGGAAGGGACTTCTAGAGATCGTAGAGTCCGCCCCCCAGTCATATGATGTCACTGTGAACTCTATGGTGATAAATTTAAAGTTTTGATGTGACCTGAGATGTGTTTAATCGCAGATACTATACACTTTTAGTCCTGTAGATTTATGCAGATAAAGCAAATGACACGCATAAGGGGAGGTGACAACATGCAAGGCAAATAAAGGAAGTGTCTACAGTAGCTCAGCATCACCATTTTTGATGGCCCAGGGGAAAGCGAAGGGACTTGGGTGTTCCTCTTTGGGAAGAATTAAGAGATGCCTATCAAAGGCTACACTAAAATGTGATGGAAGGGTAATGTGTTATGATCACTGTGTGCTCTGATCAATAGCCTTCCACAGATGTTAGGGTCTGGGATTTTTTTTTTGACTCTATTTCCCATCCTGAAAACCAGGATACTGTTCCTCATCTGTCTTGCAAGGATGTTGTGTTTAGCAGGGAGTGCATGCAGTGTGATTTCCTTGAAAGATGCTCTAGAGTGCAAAGAATTATTGCATTGTTTTTATTCATGACTTGAGCTGGGTTTTAGTTAGTTGCATGCCTTTGTATGCTGCGTGTTGGGTTTTTACAGCAACGTCTGTGTTCTCTGGGTACCTAAGCAGAGATTTTCATTTTAATACTACATAATTCAAATGCTGGATTCGTCCCAAATTCACCACCTCCACACACTTTAACTGCATTATTAATAATAATATGGTTGATTGCTGATGCTATATATTTGTTTTCTAAAGAGCTCGTTGAGAAGCTGGGTGTGTTAATAAGGTATGGTGTGTTTCTCCTGTGTTCTCAGCAAGGCTTCTGCCTGTAGAACGCAACTGGCACTGCCCATATTCTCTTTTTGCTGCTACTAGGCAGAGCACGCAGGCATTTTCAATTCACTAGATCATTCACAAGTTACCTCCAACCCAACCTTGTCATTGCAATTCGTCACACTTGCAGTGTATGCTTTTATGTGCTGTATCTCGCCGAAGTCTCATCACGCCAGGCCAGTGCCACAGGGTACTAGACAACAACAAAGATCTCAAGCGTAGTTTAAAAGGTAGCACTATAAAAGAGAAAAATAATGGCCACAATCACTGCTAGATACCCTGTTCCCACAGATCCTGCAGCCTTTTTTTTGTTTTCCTCTAATTTCAGACTAAAGCTAAGTTGTAATAGTGACTACCTTCCCCACTGCCACCATATGCTTAGTATATCTGGCACCCTGTCCAGCAAGGCAGGGAAGGAGAGGAGCCCTGACACACTTTATCTGGAGGGAAAACACTGGGCACTGTTTCAATGTGAACACTGCTTGAGGAGACCCTCTCTAATCACCTTTTGGCTAATGCTTCATGGGAATTAGGATGGTGTTATGAATGGACCTCTGGCTGTGTAGAGCTCCTGGCTTTGCCATAGATTTCTGGGTGTCCTTGGACAAAATATCAAAGATTGTTTTATCTCTTGTTGGAAGCAGTGAAGTTACACTATTCCTTAAAAAAAAAGTGAGAACAAAATAAGTCTCCTTTTCCTCTGCTCTTCATCTAGAAAATAAGAGCCATAATTTTTTTCATAATCCTTTCCCATCTGTTTTTAGGTACTTGAATTTGTGCCTTAGCATGTTTTCATACACTTCCTAACAGAATGGGTTTGGGCTTTTTTTTTTGGTGTCAGCTATGACCTGGAGGTCATAGGAACTTCATGGTAATTTCTGTCAAGAGAAGGTGTTGCATTGTCAAATGCCTTCTGTGAAGACTTAAGGGTAGATTGTGAGCTGCTTCCTCTCCTGATGTCTCCAGTTGTTAGTCCCCTTCGTGAAGTTGTGTGAATTCTTGTTTCCTGTCAGCACGACTTGGGGCTGATTATGATTTGGTTACACGGAGACCTGTGTGAGTTTTGGCACAAAGTGTGTGCAGACCCTCAACGTGGCAGGTTGCACTTCTAGGCCAAGGAATAGTTGCCCTGAGGTTCCCTCTTAAATTTCCCTTTTCATTCACCCAGAAGTATGCTGAAGCTGCTTGCATCAGATGGTAATAAATTCCTGTCTCAGGAGAATGAGCTGGGATTTAAACAAAGGCTGAACCACACGAGTGGTGAGGTTTCTTTGGGATCAAGAACTTCTGTGGAGATTGGAGGAGGATGGCTGCCCTCAGATGTTTGCAGCCTTTGCACCTCCATGTCATGTTAGAGCAGACTAGACAATGCAGAAGGCAAAGTGGAGCCTGTTCTAAAGTTCCCTTCTAACAGAAACAGTTCTGTGGTTCCCAGGAGGTCACATGCAGGTGTAGTGATGCTGTCTGGCCTCGGTGCTGCTGGGACAAAAGAAATTACAGCATGAAGTCTAACCCCTGGACTGCTCGGTGTGGGCAAAGACTTTGTGAATGCTGTAGCTTCTATCGAAGGTACCAAGACCTTATTTCTGTGACTAAGGCGTGAGTGTTATGATGTTAACTTTTTATTTATTGGAAAAGTGGGTTTTGGCTCATAAAAAAAGGAGGGGTACTCGGAGACACCCTGCATTGGGTGTGTTTTGCTCTGCCTTGAGCTGCAGTTAGCGGCTCCTTTGCTTCATTTGCTCCACCCCGCCTGGCATTTTGTGTGTGTTTCCCTTGTATAACAGACAGTGTGTTTCTATAATAAGATTAGGCCTGGACTTTTCATTGCTGCCTCTCAAGTTTCTGTTAACATGTTCTCAGATTGTAGGCATCCGCTCAAATGGGCTTCCTGCAAACGGGCTCTGCTGCCCTCTCCCCTCCTGAAAAATTAAAGGACTGAAAATGACGATGCTGTTGAAGTCCTTGGGATTGGTTTCCTTAAGAGATGTTGGATCTCATTTCGGATAATATTCCAAATATGCCTATTTTTTTTTCTTAATGATTTGGTCAACAATTGACAGCAAGAAAAGGTTTACTAGCAGTGAGAAACTACTGTAATTGCCCTTTTGAGGAGTAGTGCTGTAAGTGATTACACGCATGATTGAAAACCGTGCTTTGGCTCCACAAATACAGCTTGATCTACCTGTATATTTTCAATAAGAACTTATGTATCCTATTTCTAAGAGAAGAAGGAGGAAAAAAATACCCCGCTGTTTTTAGCTATATACAAATGATAAAAGCAAAGACATCAAAGCGTGCAGCCTTTCAACTCATGCTCAATTAGAATAAAAGTTTGGTTGCTGTTTTAAACATTTATGGCTAACTAACTGTGACAGCATCTCAGCTCTGCAAGCGGGATGATTTTGGATTGACTTTTGATCTGAATGACAGCTTCTTATACACTTCAGTGTTGGTTTATGGCATAGGAGTCCGCATTTGGATCCACATGTGACTAATTAGAAACTGTTTATCATCTCTATGTATAGGTTCACATAAGAATAAGCTTTTTTTTTTGAACTGGAGCCATGTTATTGATGAAAGAGCCAATTTAACAAGGTGCTTAAAATGTCTACAACAAAAATGAAAAAGGTAAAAATACAAAAAAAAAAGGTAAAAATACAAAGTGTATTTAGTATAAAGGAAAATAGATGTTAACCACAATAAATTGTAACAATCCTCATCTCTCCTAAAATCTCTCCAGAGTTTTTTGGACATTAGAGGAAAACAACAGGTTGGATGACACATTTTAGAGTACATTTACAGTCTATGGGTATCTTGGTGAGAGATTTCATTCTGATTTGTTTTTTAGACTTTCTGTATGAAATGTGACAGAAGAACATCCATTTATTTTAATATCTCCATCTCCATTTAGTATAAGGGCTCTTGACACCACCAGTGGTACTATAGCATTTGTGCCACCAAATACATCGAGGGAGGTTTGAAGAGGCCGCAAAGAGGAGTGCTAAAATGAATACAAATATAATAACATTTTCTTGATAAAATAATGCTTCCGTGTCACAGAAAACGAAACTGTCAGCATTCCTTTGTAGGCCTCTCTCAGGCTTAAGAAAGGGTCCTTGACAGTTTCAGCATTGCCTTTAAATATCTTATTGAAATGTAGATTAAGACTGTACATCTTATAATAGTTGGAAAGCCTTTTCATTTTAAGTCTTGTAGAAAAGTAAGTATTAAGTAAGTATTAACTTTAGCAGCTATATTTTAGCATTTTTCTCAGGTTGATCCCTCCTAGACCTAATATTTAGATTTATTTGAAGGAGCAGTAGATTACCTGCCAGTACAGCATTGTGCATTTCTCTGAGTCTCCATAAAGTAAGATTAACTGTATCTTTTATTAGTGCCATCTCTCATGGGTTGTACGAATTTATTCTGTGTAGAGAGACACTGCTATAATCAGTGATACCTCAGTGTTCTCGGTTCAATATTTTCAAATGCTTATGCCACTGGTTTGATATTAATTTATTTCAATATCATTTTTATTTGAGTTTTGTTCTGTAATAAGATATTTTACAAAATCTTTTTGTAACTCACAATCGATCTGTTTCTTTTAATAACGTGAAATAACAGTTTAGTGTAGGTAGTCTTTATCAGTCAGGACTATCTCTGCTTTCACGTGGCAGGCTGACCATTTATTCACTGGATCTATAAAATAGTATTTTAATTTTATGGGTTTCAGTTTCTGGGTCCTAATTTTGGACTCTGAGAGGAGCTTATTTCTCAGAAAACAGCCATTAACATTAAGTAAATTTCTTGCAGTTTTTGCAAAAGCAAACCAAACCCATGACCTTCTGTCACAGGACTTGCTATGACATGGTGTGAAATTAAAAGTAGCTGTAATTATCAACTATATGTGTAACTCATGTTCATAGATATGAATCTCCACCAGAACCTTAATACAATGAATAATCTCCCAGGAATCTTGATGTAAAGAAAGTGACCTGGATGTGACAAGGTAGCCTTGTTATTATCATCATTATTTCTTATGTAATGCCCATGATGTATCTAATAAGCTTGTGTATTATTTTCTTTTTTTCGATGTTTAGTTGTAGAAGAGAACTTTCAGTTGCAGAGATGTGACACAGAGCTAAATTGGAAGCAAATAAACACTGTTTATACACTCCAACCTTTCAGAACGGGTCCCTGCTTTAAGTAAGTGCAAGAAATACAGTGATTTAATGACACTTGGGCAGATTCATGCTTGCTGAATGTTTATAAAAATATTTGAATACAGATAAGAAAATATTAGCCTCAGCTCACAGGAGATGGGAACAAGACAACAGAAGAAAATGATTCATGAATGAAAAAAAGATATAGTGTGAGCAGTGTAGTAACTCCATTCATCTCAAGAATTGTAAAATACTACATGGGAATTTCTTCAAGTCCTACAGTAGCAGTTAAGACCCATGATAGCCAACATATAAAATGCAGGGATCTTATGAATGAGATGGTGAGGCATTTTCAAGGTCTTTGAGAAGGCTAAGGTATTCAAACATTCTCTAAGATTCTTTTTTCTTGGTTTGATTTTAATATGAGAACTGCCCTTGAGTTTGCACATCTGGGCTCTGATTCTGTGGCTCTTGTATCAAGAGCAGAAGGAAGAAAGGTTTTGCAGGCATATTCGCTGGCTGAGTTAAAATCCTTCAAAGATGGAAAGACTGGAAGGGATGTGTGTTTTTTAAATGATGGAATATCTGTCTTGGGACATTGGGTGTGAGCTGTGTTGGTGTGTAAGGAAATAATACCCTGGCTTTATAAAGCAGTTCTGGAGAAGTTTAATATATACTAGACTTTAATGATTTTTTTTTTGGTGCTTTTTCTTATTATCTTTTTATTTTGTGTTTTCTCTCTTTCTCCTTCTCCTCTACAGAACCATAGTACTCCATGCTTTGTGTGTGGAAATGTAAGAAGCAAAGAGATTGTCTTGTGTTTTACAGAGAATTGCTTGATTTGGATAGGAAGTAAAAATAAAACAGTAAAATCTTTTGTTTCGATGAGTGGTGACCTTTTGGGAAAATTAATCTGAAGTGGGGTATTTAATTGTGTTTAAAGCAGGTCCAAATGAGTTACTGGGTCTTTGAAGAAGTTTCAGTCATGACTAAAGAACATAATTCTATGTAATTAGCCTGAAATGACTTGGAAGAGCATAATCTTGCATGTTCTTAGCTATGCAACTGTGCTCAGTCCTCTAGTAGGCATTTGTGTACCCCAAAGTGCAGCAGTTTTATGTGCAGTAATGGGAAGAATGTTCTGCTCAGTGGTTTGCAAGGATTCATGGAAAGAGTTGATGGGTGCTTTTTTTTTTCCTCTCAGCCTTGAAATGTACATGTGAGTTCTCATTTTAAATGGTGTAACACTGGAATGGCACCAAGAAAATCACTGTGATTACTCTGGATTTATATTCAATAATATGAGAGAGGACTTTGTCTTCCTGATCTTATGTTGAGGTTCAAATAAAACAGAAAAGTCAAAATGAAGCGCACTTAGAAGTGCAGTGTTGTATTTGATATCGAGCCAAAACCATGAAAAATAATTGAATTTCCCATAGTTTTGATAAAAAAACATATATTGTTCCAAGTTCGCTCAAGTTGAGTCCAGAGATTTCCGGCAACCTGACATGAGGAATTGTGAAAAACTTTGGGAATTCAGCAAATTTTGGAAGAACCTAGACTGAGATTTGTGTTTAGTTACAGAATCCAAACCCAAGCCCATTTTGTCTTGTTTTCAGTTATGTAATAAACAGAAGTTTGATCAAGGCCTCAAAGCTGATGGGTTTTGGTGAATCCTGATGAATTATGCTGTGATTACTGTATTTTATTACAAGCTCTACACCGAACGTGGTTGGAAATACTTTGTGGCAGTTCCTAAAATAGGAAGCTATTCAGCATTATGATGAAGATTCCTATTTTAAGAAAGTGGTTTGGTTTTCTGCTTGGTGAGAGAGCTCTTTCCAGGTCTTGATCTATACTGCTAAACTTTGGAGGTTTGGGTCTTTTTTTTAATTTCTTTCCCTCCCCTCAGACATGATTGTTTTAAATAATTTTTAAACATGTGAGGCAGATAGAAATATTCAAGAAACAACACAACCACCCTAATAATAATTACAGCTGAATATTGAGTAAGGATTTTTTTTTTTGTAGCTCTTTAACACTTTTCTTTGTGCTCTTGTGCTCCCTCTACTGACTCTGCACCTGGGAATGACAGCGTTGCTAGAGCAGTGAACTTTCCTGATGACATTGCTGGGGAAAAGAATAAATAAATCTGACTTTATTAAAAAAAAACAATATACATACAAAGAATTCTACTTTAGTTCTTGCAGCCTTGGAAACACAGGAGGGAAAATAAGTCAGTCTTTGCAGATGAAGAAGAAAAGCATCCACTTTTTTCAATACTAGAAAGGAGCTGCAATCACTGAGGGAACAGGTAGAGAGTCAAGAGACATTAATAGTTGACTTTGAGAGATTCAGTAAATAGAGGAATACAGAAGCTGCTGGAAGGAGTACAGTGTGTAGAGATTAGCTGTGTCATTTGTTGCACCTATTCAGTCCCATTAAACTTCAGGAAATTCTTCAGAGCAGTTATTGAAATCCATAGTGAAATTTTGATTTGGAGTCAGTATGACTCTCTTTCACTCCAGTCACTGAAAAGCTTTGAATTCATAATCATGTAAGCCCAAAATAACATGTTCTGACCTGAATTTATTTCAATTAACACAACTATTACATAAAATGTGACGGATTTTTATTTGAGGTATTTTACCTGAGTACAATTTTGATATATTCCTCCATGTGGCCAGAAGCTTGAAAGGTGCTTGATTTCAGCTTTGGAGTTGAGGGACGTTGGAAGGTGGTTTCAGTCAAATTGTTAATTTCATTTGTGCCTTAAATTTCAGTAACTCAAAAACTAAAGCATGTGGTTTCCGCTTGTGTTTTTCTTCATCTTCGTATGTATCTTTTGCCTTTGATCAGTGACTGATGATGGAATTAATTCTGAAAATAAGAGTACTTTGCAAATGGGAATGGCAGCTGATTGTCCTTGGGATTATTGGTGGTACATTTGAACTTCCATTTTTCATCTGTACAAAGCTGTAATAGTTGTGCATTTTTCTGTTAGCTTATTAATTGTATGAGTTCATTATCAGTAAGATCATGTGAAACTCCTCTTTACTAGTGCAGAGTAGAGGAGGAGGAGAACCTTGCTCAACCTGCTGGACACACTCTTCTTTATGCACCCCAGGAGACCATTGGCCTTCCTGGACACAAGGGCACATTGCTGTTCCATGGATAACTTGTCCACCAGGACTCCGAGGCCCCTCTCCGTGGACCCGCTTTCCAGTGGGTCAGCCCCTAATCTGTAACTTCATTAGGTTTGGTTTTGCCCAGTTCTTCAGTATGTCTGGATCTTGTTGGATGGCAGCACAGCCTTCTGGTGTATCAACCACTCCTCCCAGTTTAGTGTCATCAGCAAACTTAGTGATGGTACACTCAATTCCTTCATCCAGTTCATTGATGAATATGTTGTACAAGAGTGGACCCAGAACTGACCCCTGGGGAAGATCAGTAGTTACAGGTCACCAGCTGGACTCTGCACCACTGATCACAACCCTCTGAGCTCTTATTGTCCAGCCAGTTCTCAGTCCATCTCATGGTCTGCTCTTCTAACACACACTTCCTGAGCTTTCCTGCAAGGATATTATGGGAGATGGTATCAAAAGCCTTGCTGAAGTCAAGGTAGACAACATCATCTTCTCTCCCTCCATCTACCCATTCAGTACCACCATCATAGAAGGCTATCAGATTAGTCAGACATGACTTCCATTTGGTGAATCTACTGTTGATAATCTTTTTTTTCTTCCATGTGCTATGATCTCCAGCATGAGATGCTCCATTGACTTTTCCAAGGATGTTGCTGCCTGCCCCTGGAAGGATAGAGGAAAAGATAATTTGTGTCCCAGAANGTTCGAATGATGTTGCTGCCTTCCCCTGGAAGGATAGAGGAAAAGATAATTTGTGTCCCAGAATCCCTCACCGGTCATCCCAAGGCTCTAAAGTCTCTTTTGATCTTATATTACTGTTCTCAGTGTGCACCCCACATCTGAGGATCATAGCAAGCCAGGAAACTTGCTCCTGACATCCTTGCCCTGGGCTTCAGGGAGACAAGAGGCTTCCCTGTCAGAAGGGTCTGCCTGGCACATTGGACCCTCTGTTCCTGTTAGAAGGGAGTCACCTATAACTACAACCCTTCTTTTTTTCCTTGGGGGTGTACAGTAAACCTTTCTGACGGCAGATGAATCTCAGGTGTAGGTTGCCCATTGACTGTGTCTTCATTTGGCTGGTCTTTCTTGACCAGGGGCTCATATCTGTCCTTCAGTGGCACTGGGGGTGAGGTGGGCAAGGAGTGAGCTCATCTGTTGCCACGATGGGGAACCTGCCTCTGGCCTGAAAGAGG
>VWZY01005037.1:417187-430371 GCA_013399075.1 Chloroceryle aenea | reverse complement strand
CCCGTCCCAGCCGCCACCTCGCCTTTCGCGCTCCCAGCGCCGCTTCCCTTTTCGCCGCCTTTAAATCTCCCGCCGTTGTCCCGGCAACGCCCCCGGCGTCCTCCCAGCCTCTCGGCCTCGCATGCGAGAGCTGCCGAGGCTGTCGCTGGTTTTCCTCGGACTTTTCCGGCTCCAGAAACCCCCTGTTCGCTTCAGTCTGGCTCCCAAGCTGCCTCTTGAGGCTACCTCGTTGCTCGCAATTTGCAGGTCAGTCTGCTCTTAGGTGGTGGGTTGTGCTGCGTGGGGCAGGTTTTGTCTCCCTGTCTGTGCTGTGGGTGCCTTTGGGTGAGCTATCCTCTGGCGTACCATGAGGGTCAGCAGAGGGGGGTGAATTGGCTTCTGAGGTGTGGATGATACAATGCATTTTGGGACAGAATTGGCACCGGCCTGCGTTCCTGCTGCAGCTTCTGGTGGTTGTGGTCTCCGTGCATCTGGCCTGTGGTGTGGAATTTGGAGGATCTGCAGATGATTTGGTTTAGGCAGCTGAAGTGAGCTCTGTTTTTTCTTTGCATTTAAAGAAATGGCTTCCTACGAGCAGGTTTTTCTGTCCGTTGACTACGTAGGGTGTTTCAAATGCCCAACTGAGACAGAGATTTACCCCTTGAGGCAAAGGAAAATTCATCACTTGTTTCTGAGTCAGTCGTTCATTCAGGTTATGTGCTATGATTGGGATCATCAAGTCCAACCATTAACCCTGCTCTACAAAGTTCACTCCTAAACCATGTCCCTCAAAAACACATCTAAAGGATCTTTAAACGTGTGTCTTATACTGTTGTGTTTTGGATGTTTTTTTGCCTTTTTTTTTTTCTGATGCTTAGGTACTTGAAATTTTAGCTCTTCCTGATGATTCACTTTTCCAGTTGCTTGGGGGGAATTTTGGCACCCTAGTACTAGCTCATGATATTTTTATTTCTAAACGAACCCATAAAGCTCAAGTGATGAGAACATTTATCTGGAAGGCTGAGACTTAACCACAATATGCACAATTATTGGATTTCTGTTGTACAGCCTTAATATAAATGTTAAAATATCCCTAATGTGATTCTAGAATACAATTTTTAAAAAGATATATATATTACAAATACAGGTATTTGAGACTTCAGCTCCTAAATGTCATTAAAATGTGGTTTTAGTTAAGAATTTCAAAACAGCGTGTACCTAGCAACTTTAAAATATTTTCTATTTAAAGACACAAAGCTCGGTGATCCAAATGTCAGGTTTAGCCAAGACATGGTAGAAAAACGTGAGACTGAATTTAATCTGTACATTAAGTTCTCCAGGTAGATTTATTTTCTTCTAATTTGATTTTTGACACAAGTATCCATCTTCTCTAGTCCTGCTATGCCAGGACTGGATAAAGGACCACCCTGGGTGGTTCTCCTTCAGCCAGAGGTGAAAACTCACTGCAGATGATGTACTAATGTCACGTGCAGTGACCAGCTTGAAGTGTGAGTCTGTCACTTGCTTAACGATTTGCCATTCAGAAGTTATCCCAGATTGCTTTTCCCTCTTGCTGGTTCTCCCAGAAGCCCTGGTGGTAACCAGAAGCTGGTGTCAGGATCCCAAGGCTCACAAAAATATATTTCAGTATCATTTTGTCTCACATGAACTAGGCAAAAAATTTTCTTTATTAAACTCCAAATAGCTAAATTGTCATAGGGCTTATGTTTTATTGAAATACTTAATTTTTAGATAAAGATTACATAAAGATTTATGAGTCTACTTTTGACTTAAACTACAGGGACTTCTTAGGCCTGTGTGAGTAATAGTGTGGCTAGAAGGAGAAAAAAAGTGATTGAGCCCCTGTACTTGGCACTTGTAAGACCACACCTTGAGTATTGGGTTGAGTTCTGTGCTCCTCACCCCCAAAAAGACATTGAGTTGCTGGAGTGAGTTCAGAAAAGGGCAACAGTGCTGGTGAAGGGTCTGGAGAACAAGTTCTATGAGGAGAGGCTGAGGGGATTGTGATTGTTTAGTTTGCAGGAGGCTGAGAGGAAACCTTATTGCTCTCTACAACTCCCTGGAAGGAGGTTGTAGTGAGGTAGGTTTGGCTTCTTCTCTCAAGTAACTAAGGGGACTAGAGGAGATGGTCTGAAGTTGCACCAGGGGGGGTTTAGATGAGGTATTAGGAAGAATCTCCTCNAGTCGGAATAATCGCGTCAATGGAAGAGTAGTCAGGTGCTGGAATGGGCTGTCCGGGGAGGTGGAGTCACCATTCCTGAAGGTATTAAAAAAAAATGTGTAGAGAAGACACTTCAGAACATGGTCTAGTGTGAGGGTGAGGTTGAAAAAGAGGGTGAGGGAAGCAGGGGAGGAAACCCCTGTCCTTGAGAATCAGAACTAACATGTCTGTGGCTTTCAAACAACTCATCTAGGACTTTATAGTATATACACAAAAAAAAATTGAAATAGTAAATAAATTTGGACCACTGGAGTTATTTTTTTGGGTGGGTCAGGAATTCTTTTGTTTTCATCCTTAACCCTTGTTATTAATTGCTGTAGACTTCAGCTTTTTCTTCTTCGTTTGCAACCTGTAAATGGTGTTGATTTACTTTAATAGGCTGCTAGTTCCACGTGATAGTGATTTAGAGCTACTTCAGGTACTATTTATCTATCTCTGCCCAAGGATGATGGATCCACCTTATGGAAGAGCTGAAAGCCCATCTGATTGTCTTGTACTATGGATCAATACTGTAAATGGCAGATAGTATACTACTAGATGATCAGAAATACAAAGCATAGGCTTGAGTTTAAGATTTATCTGCCTCTGGAGACATTCAAAACCCATCTGGACACAATCCTGTGTGACCTGCTCTAGGTGAACCTGCTCTGGCAAGGGAGTTGGATGAGATGATCTCAAGAGGTTCTTTTACCTCCCATCTTTCTGTGATTCTGTGAACTAAAAAACAATATTTGTTTTTCCAAATAATGATTAATTTTTTAAAAAGGCAGCTCTTTGATTCTTCTTGCAAGTATAATGTTAGACTAAATCCTGGGAAATGGGTGTAACTATGAGATGGACACTGAGAAAAGGTATATGATAAGAAATTTGTCCCAAGTCTATGCTGAATCACATTTACAGCCAAGTATGTTGTGTAAATAAATATTCTCCATGAAATCCTGTTTGTATTCAAGTAGGTAGCAGAATTCCTATCTCACTTTGCTGAGACCAGCCAAGTGCACAAAGGAAAAACAGAAGCTGGGCTTTGTCCTGGAAGAGCAAACTTCCTTGCAAAGTTATCATAACTTCTGCCCAGGACCTAAAATTCTTCAACTTTTTTTGTTTTCACTGCTTTCCCTTCTTCCTCTCTCAGTGAAAAGTGGAGTGTAGAGAGGCATCAAAAGGGAAGGGTGAGAAAAATACCTTATGTTGCTTAAGGTTAGAGTCCACTTCAAGGAATACATTGAAAGGTTGCTCCTTTCCATGTTACCTATTGCAGCTGAGACATTTTTCCTTGTTGCACTTGATTTTACACAAATGTAACTGAGAAACCTCTCATTTTTTCTTTCTTTTAGAAGGATATTTAGTTACAATTGTCAAAATAATCTGTGATGATCCTATTTGTTCAGGTAATGTTTGTTTTGACTCCTGTATATTAAGTTTTTAAGTATTAAACCAGCAACAAAGTGGTTCTTTGTTATTGCTCCCTCTGATAATAACCTTTCTGTCTCGTAAATAATAATCAAAAGTGAGTCATCGATAGTTTGCAGCTTCTTAGCTATAAGGTGTCTGTAAGAGAAGTCAGTGTATTGCCTCCAGGGAGTAGATTAAAGGGAAAATGAGTGTGTTTCTGCTTACTTTCTTGGCTCATTGCTTTATGGATATGTGGGATCTGAAAAATAAATGGTGGTCAGAAAAGAACAAACACATTTATTAGAGCAGTTAGAAAAAGACACTGTTTTGCTATTTGCCAAGGTCCTTCTGAATAGCATGTTTGGCAGCTACCAAATGACATGGCCTGCACAGAGCTGATTTTGACGAAGCCTCTGGGATGTGTTAAAAAGTAAACCAGAGCAAATCACGTACTGGAAAGCATAACTCAATCAAGGAAAAATGTATGATTAAGGGCGACATGGGCAAGGAAAGCTTTGCCAGAGCTCAGGGTAAATATTTGTATCAGTGTGAAGTGAAAGCTTCACATAGCTGATGTCAAGCAGCTGGAATTTTCATTGTTTATAAACTTTTGTTGTTACAGTTGGGTTTTGGCAGAAAAGGTACCAAAGAGAGAACAGTTTCCCAGCAAGAAAGTTTGAGCTTTGATAAAACAGCTTGAACAGATAGGAATGTAAAGATGCAAAATTTTGATTCCTCTTTTGTTTTTAAATAGCATTGCTTCTGACCACCAGTTTTGTTAGTGCTGTGCAGTTGGCTTGTCCTGCTGGAGTTTTCTGAGTGTGTTATTTGGTGTGAGAGCAAAAAAAGACACTGAGGATGACCACCAGCCTCCTCTCGTGAAGGTGACTAGCAACCATCAAATTCTGAGACTTAAATAGTTGCTTGAACAGCTACAGCTCTAGCTTTTGCCAAGTCCAGAGTTCATTTTTTTTTTCAGAGAACCTTGCCAGTATGAGTCAAATATTTTAATGAGAGAAAAAAATATGACCTACTTGGGGACCCAAATCTTTGGATTCTGGCCAGGAGCCCCCCCACCCTTACCCCTAATGCACTTAAACTGCAGATAGGGGCATTTGTGGTTAGATTTTGTGCTGTGTTTTATTTTTATTTATTTCTGTGAGATGCTTATAGAGTATTTCAAGGATTTTAGAGCTCCCTATTTAACCTGTAGTTATTTAATTTGTGGGATAATTATATAAGGTGGAAGGTGGAATTTGGTTATTGTTCTCTATGTTGGGTACATCCTTCTAATACAAGAGGGAAGTGATTTGCACAGAAGTTGCAGTCACTTTGAGTAGACGTTTTAAAAGTTGGGGGATTCTTTTGATACCTCTCATCATTGGGGTTGTGATCCCAAAAACTTCTTCTGAGGCTCATCTTTAGATTTTTCCACTGGTCCTGAGGCTGATCTTTTGAGTTTTCTGTTGGTCATTTTACAGCTGAGCAGCTGGTTCCTTCAAGAGGCAGAGGAAAACTAAGATCTTGCAAAGACCCACTGCAAGAGAGGAAGAAAAGGAAAAGAATTTATAAGTTTAGATCAGTTCAAACTCTGAAGCTGGTGATTAGATTCCCAAATAAGGAGCTATTGAACTTCCAAGGAACTTGGGTGCTGCTGAAGAGCTGGTCGCGTGTACGTGAAGATGCTTTGATTTCAAGAGCTCCATATTTTTGTGTCAAAGTAAAGCAAGGGGCTATCCCTGCCAATAAAAACCAGTGCTCTGCAAGAACCTAACAATATTACCCAGCTGCACTAAGAATAGAAATCAAGCCCCTGCTGGTATAATTAAGAAATCTTCACTTCCAGTCCCTGGGCTTTAGAGACCTGGATCACTAACTAATTCCAATTTAGAGAGCTTTTTTGATAAGAGCTTTTGTAAACTAGGAAATAAGCTGAGAATGAAAACTTTTCATTGCAAGTATTCGAGCTACTCGCTCAGCCTGTTCAGTGTTATTTAATGTTTGGTCTGTCCTGGAGGGAAATCAGATATCAGCACTGAATTGAAGGAATACAGTGTACTCATTCTCCTAAGGGTTTTGTGAAGAAGAAGGGGGGGGGGAATGGCATTCATCCATGATCTCCAATCTTATAGTTGGAGGAAAAAAAAGAAAAAAGAAAAAAAAAAGGCAAATTCATTCATAAATGTGGGGCCTGGCCATGTGGTCTGATGGCAGAGTGATCACCTGAGAGTCCAGGCTGCTCAGGGCTCTGGGTAATGTAGGGGCATAAACTCAGCCTGGGCACAGATGGGTGTTTGGATGAATTGAATATCTTCCTTTCTGCAACACGAATGCCACAGTTGATTCTGATCTCATTTGTACTGGTTTGGCAGCTGGGTGGGAGCAGGGGTAGGGGAGTTGTTCTAGTTGACAGTGATGAGAGAGATCAATGTCACACCTATTCTTTTTTTCTGTTTTTTTTTTCTCTCCAGAAAAGATTAAAGACATATTTATCAGTGTCTCTAAATATCTCTCTAAATGGGAAGCAGTTTGTCAAGGATAAAAAGCTTCAGAAGTTTGAACACTTTCTGATTTTTTTTACTAGAGGTGGATATTTGTTTTCATGATATCTTATTTTTGACTCCTCTCATTCTTGTTTGTTTGTGTGGTGTTTACTTTTTGGTGGTTTGTTTTTTCTTTTTCAAATATTCAGCATTTTTCACCTGTTAGGAACTTCTTTCAAACAGCAAATTTGGTACCACTTCTGTGTGATTCAAACCTCGTAACCCACACATTGCAGGAGGTTTAAAGACACTGAGATCACCCACCCACTCATTTATTATTATTATTAATGTTATTATTTTATGCATCACAGTGTAACAGGTCAAATATCTGCTTCATAAAAGTACATCAAGAACCAGCCGTTGTGGTGGTGCTGTGCAGGAGATGGAACAGCATGTTCTGTTTCCAACACTGCATCAGCATCCAGATCACCCTTTTCTGCTTCCTTTCTCACTTGGGATGCAAGAATTCTAATTTCTACTACTTTTTGAAAGTTTTATGTGTATTTTGAACATATTGGGCCATGAGGTGAGATAATGATTAAAAATTCTTGCAAGAGATGGAACATTTTTAAATGGCTTGTCTGCTGTTTCTTGTCTGAGAGGGTTTTTGTCCTAGTAGATCATGGTAGCACTTAAGAACTGTATAGAAATCAATCATCTCTTATTCTTAGAGGTCTTCCTTCTGGTCTCACTGTGTTCTTGCTCCCCCTTAAGACCATGTTCCCCCCTCCATCTCTTTTGTACTCCCTGACAAACAGCAAGGCTGTTTCTGATCATTAGTCACCCCCAGTATTTGTGACTTGCTTTTTTCTTTTTTTTTTTCCTTAAAACTTCTTTGCCCCCTTTTTTTTTTTAAGTCTAAGGGAGTATGAGATCAGGGCTTGGTTCCTCCTGCTCTGCAGAAGTTTCTGAGCAGTATACTCCAGCTAATCTAGGTCAGATTGCCCTTGCTGTTTGGGTTGAAATAATGCTCTTGAGCATCCTGGTGTGATTTAGGCTCACCTCTTTTCACCCTTCCAAGATTTGGTATGCATCTTAATTTTATATCTTCCCAAACATTATTATGGTAGGAATTACTCCCATGGAAAGGGGCTTCTACTTCTTGACAGACTTGGTGCTGCCTCTGTCAAGAGACTGGCTATCAAATGGAGCCTGCTGTTTTGATCTACCACAGAGCTTTGTATGAATCTGCATTAAGACAAAAGAGCACAATACACACTAACTATTTATTCTTTTTTTTTTGGCTTCTACTGTCACTTAAGGTGAATCCAGCATATTTGCAGAGCTCCTTGTATAAGCCCTTCTAGGAGGTGGTGGGAGATGAATTTAGGTGTTGTGTAGGAGATGTGCAACACCACCTAATCCCTTCTGGATCTGGGGAAGATAAGTTTTGGCTGTAGACGTGTAGTGTTTACACAGTTGGTAGCATTTCCTTCTCAGGGTTCTCGTGGCTGGTGTGAGAAAACTGCTCTTGTAGCTGGGGACTTGACCAAATGACCTCCTGAAGGCCAGTGGTTGCTCTCAGGAGATTTCTCTGGCAAGTTTGTCATCTCAGCAGAGAAGCTGCAGCCCAGGTAAAAATACAGCAGCAACAACCTGGGTGAAAACCCCCTCTGCAAGCTGCCACAAGGCACAGAATGTTAGCTGGTGCTGACCTTGCCCCTTGCTGCTTCCTGGAACCCCACCAAAAGGCAGTGGGGCTGTGAAGGTGACGCAGGCTGGTGACCAGGCTTCAGATGTAGTTACACTTGGTCACGCAGCCCCAGGATGTGATCCCTTACTCTGCCTCAAACATCTGTATTCTGCAGGAGGTACACTATTGTCTGCCACTGATGTTGATGTTTGAATTAGCATCTCAGACTTTTCTTTTTCTGTAGAAATGGGGATGATTTTACTTGATGATTTCAGAGACCTGACTTCTGCTTTTAAAAGTTACAACCCCAATCGTATTTGAAGCTTTGAATATTTTTTTAAGAAGGACGAGACTACAATTTAGGCAAACTTTTTTTTTTTTCCTCCTGGAATGATGAAACTACTGCACAGCAATCAAACTGCAATAAAAATGTGAAATGCTGTCAGATGATACGAAGCTGGTGCAAATGAAAGCCAACGATAGAGACGGAATCCTAAAATAAATTCCAGGAAAAAGCAGGCTATTTACTTTCAAAATACAGAAAGCAAACTAACCTTAAAAGTACTTGGCCAAGGCAATACCTTTACCCCCAGGCACATCCAGCCGAAATACAAATGCGGGTCTCTTCATGGTGATAATTATTATTCAAACCAACCAAATAAATAAAAAAAATCAATAGAATTGAAACAAAAAGGCTTCAAGAGCAGCCAGGGGAGGAAAGCCGGTTCCGCTGGCAGCTGCTGGAGTCAGCTTTGCGAAGGGGACTGTAGGTGGAGCTCGGCTCTGCTATTCCTCGCTGCCGAGCTCCACAATGAAGCAATTGTTTCTCCAAGTCTCCGCTCGGCAATTCCTCCTTCCCTCTCCGTGCGCTTTTTTGGTGGCGTGTTCTATTTATTTTAATGTATACCTTTGTGCAGAGCCTGTCTCTGAGTGGTTAGATACCCCGTTGATATGTGGCCTTCAAGGCAGGGGGAGGAGTGCAGCCTTATTCCCATGACATCCGTGGGCTTTGTAGAGCCAAAAAAACCTTCTCAGGAACACCTAATCCTTGGGCTCCCTCCAAGTACCACAATCTCTCTGCACAACTGACATGGGCCGCTTGGGACACTTGAGGGCTTTAGGTGTGTCTCTCTGAAGTCAGCCACAGCCAAGCATGAGGCAAATGTGCCCAGACCAAAGAAAATAAATTATGTGGGCTCCAATTTTCAGCAGTTATGAAGTATTAAGTTACGCATCTGAAGAATGCACTCTGGGATTAACTCTTTGGAACCTGCACGGAGCATCACGGTGGCTTCTTCCTGGAGGAACCCTGTGGCCCGTGTTTCAAAGGCACGTGGGGTGCTGATCACAGGGCTGGGATGCTAATTGAAATGCTGTAATTAACTTAATACTAAAAAGAGGGAGTGGGAACAAGGGGAAGAGAGACCTGGTACCTGTGCTGAAGCAGGATTGGGGGGGATGCGTGAAGCAGCTCTGCTTTTTGGTGCTTCTCAGGCTGCACCCCAAGAGGCTTGTGGGTGCCACCGAAGTTTTAAATAAAACTGTAAAGTTTCATATGTCCTTTTGGCACCAGGAGTTTAACTTGCAGCACAACGTTAGCGTGTGCTTTAGCACAGCCCCTGGTTGCTGCCTCTTCATTGAGGATGGGAGAAGTGCTTGTGAGCCAATGCAGTTCTGCTGAATTTCTTGCTAAAAAGCTACTGAAAAGGCATTAGCTGTTGGTAAGAGATACAAAAAGTACATCCTGCCCTGCCTCCCTCAAGTATTTCTGGTTCCCCACAACCATCTGTAACATCAAATATCTGGTACATTATGTTGCTGAAACTTAAAGTGTAAACCCCACAGTGGAAAAACAAACGGAGGATTTATTTATTTCTTTTCCTGGGGGGATTTTTCAAGGTATTTTCTTAAGTAACTAACCTTTGGAAGCTCTAATAACAAATAAACAATTTTTTAGGAGGGGGCTTTGGGCTTTTTCACCCACTCCCCTCTTATTGCACTAATTAAAGTTTGTAGTCTGCCTGCAAGCCAGTCTGAAACTAAGTTTTGCAATAATTCTTCGCCAGGTTTTGTGGACAGTGAGGCTGCTGGGCTGGCACAGGAGCTGGGAGGGGAGCTGAAGGGACACGTGCGACTTTTGGAGGTCATCCCTGAGGTTTCAGGAGTTGCTTTCACCACGATGGCTGTAACCTCTGTGGAAGGATGGAAATGAAAAACGCCTCGTACAAGCTTGGGCTCACAAAATGTTGTGTGTGTCATTAAACTGGTTTTATGCCTTGTACACCTCTTGCAGATGACGTGTTTACATGGCTCATATTACAGATGAGGAGCTCTGTAGCTTGACAGTGTCTTTCCAAACTCCCTTTATTTCTCCTTTCCCTGCCCCTATGACATAATACATTTAAAGTACAAACTAATTTTCCACCTCTATATTTTTAGGAAGGTTTTCACTAAGAAATAATATTTTCAAGGGAGGCAGCTGTAAGCATCAGCAAAAGATAAGGCATGAAAGTATAGAAATAGTATTTTTGTATATTTTGAAAATGGTTTAATAAGTGAAGAGGGATTTCTTTTGCTGTAGAATCTTCTCTTTCAAGTCTGCTGTACTAGGAAATGAATCATGAAGTGCATCCTTGTGTGTAGGGGGTGTCTTTTTTTTTGGTTAAGAAATTATTTTTTAATACTCATTTCAGTAGCATGACAATTTTTCAGGAGTTTCCAAAAACAATTGAATGAGTTCAATATTCTGACTACATCTTTTCACTAGTGGACAGTATTAAAATTCATATTAACTGGGATTCTGAGAGTCTTTGGAGGAATGGAATGAAAACTCTGGTATTGGAGTAACACTAAAAATGTGAGTCTCTTTGATACAGACAAGCAAATGGACAGCAAGAGTAAATGACAGGCTTGCTGGATTTATAAGCATTGTGTGGGGAAAAAAAAAAGTTAGCTAAAACTTCATAGGGAAATTACCCTATGGCTGTTTTTATGGAACATCTGTATTTTTGTTAATAGCTCTCACTCCAGTTTTGTCTGATTGCCTTGGACCTGGCTGTAGGAGGCTGCTCTACCCAAGCAACCCTTAGACATTTTTGTTCTTCTGGGGTATCAAGGAGGCTTTAGCTGGATGTGGGAGCTCCACACTTGTAACACTTGTAGTCTGTTCACTTTCTGTGGAACAATTAGGTGAGAAGTGGTTTGTTTGTTTGTTTTTTCTTTCCTGACTCTTTATTGGTATGTCAGAGTTTGTTGACATAAAGAAAGGACAGTGGAGTAATCATTGTTTTTAGGATCAAAGAAAGTATTTCTGTAACGTAAGAAAAATTACAGTTTTTGTTTGAGGTGAAAGGATTTGGGAAGTGTGGAATAGAGCTGCCCATGAGGGCTTGAATGCAGATTAGAACACCAAAGCAGTTTGGCACGTTTGGATCTGGGCCAGAATATCACTGAGATGAGGCCAGGTGAAAAATCTGGATCTAGAGTCTCTTCCCAGCATCCTCAGTTTGATGTTTAGGTTGCTGCTTTGGTTCCAACTTCAGGGCAAGCTGATATTCCCACCTTCTGATCACGAAGACCTTGAACACATGGATTTCCTAGCGTACGTATTTAAGAGACCTGGATGATTTTCCAAAGCTTTCCTGAGCTCCACTTTTGAAGCCAGTCAAGCTCTTTTGTAGAATGTAGAGTCAAATGGGAAGTGCAAGAACCGGATTGTAACTGGAGAAAGGCAATGAATGCATGAATTGGGAGGTGAGGGGTAAGGTGCCTCCTGTGACTTATTAGATCCAAAACAGCGTTGAAGATATTCTCTCTCCTGTTCTAAGGAAACCAGATCCAACTGGTTTCTTTGCTCTGTTCCCTTTGTAAAGTAGCTATGAGGAAAATTACAGAGAAGTCTCAGCCAGAAAATCCATCTGGTATGAGAAGAAGGGGCCAAAGTACAGCTTTTTGAACACTCAAGACTGCATTCTGTCTTGACTAAACCATCTCCTACACTGCCCATTGTTGGGGTCCCCCATTCCTTTTCACTCTGCACATCAGCGTTCGCTATCCACATGCCAAATAAACCTGCCTTCACATCTTGAATGATTTAGCATAGAATTTACTGCCCTTCTGTAGGTGTCCTGCTCATTTCTCTCTCGTGGGGTTGTGTGTGATGCTGTGTCTGTACCTATGGGAGGGGTGTTTGTGTCATCAGGACTAAAGTCTGGGGGCCAGAGGACACTTTGACAGGCCTGTTCTTAGAGCTGGCCCTTAGGTTCATGGGTGGTTCTGATTATTATTTATTTTTCCCCAAAAAGATTTTATAGTCACTTTGGTTGACAATTTTCAACCAAGTTTAGAACCGAAAAAAAAACCACTCTTGTGTTGAATTTTGTGTTCAAATGGAAAGAAAACATTCAATATGAGAAGTCACTTAAAGCAGAGAGTTTGTTTTGAAACTCCAAAGGATTTCTTGCTTTTTAGAATAGAACTTTTGATTTGTGTGCATTTATTTAAGGACAGGTTCACAAAATGTTAAACTCTTGGTAAGTCTGCATGTTTTTTTTCTGAGCCTATGGTTTGAGCTGAAATATTTTCAGGGAATAGAGCAGATCAAGTACAGAGGGACCTGACCCCCTCTGGGTGCCCTCTGCTTTGCTGCAGAGGCTCTGACGTGATCAGCTTGGGAGTCTCATGCAGCTTCTTTAGCCCTTCCCCTGCTAGTAAGGCTGCATTGGATGGAGCTCCATGCTTGGCACGATATTGAAGTAATGTGCTGGGTGGGAAAACAAAAAAGACTATGGCCCAAGCTCACATGCTGCGATGGCAGTCACCTCTAATTAACTAGTTACAAGAAGTTGCTTTCAGGCAGTTTCAGGGCAGCATGAAAAAAAACAGGCTCTGAGGTAGGATCAGGCACAGCTGCAACAATATATCCCTGAGGGCATCTAATGTGCATGGAGTAAAAGTTAAGGGATGTGTCTGCAGGGATTTAAACCTCTTTTTTTAGCTTTTCTACTATCCAGCTGGGAAGGAGATTATTGAATTCTTACACGGCCACAAGCGCATCCACAAGTTGCAGGAGAATCATCTCTGTGGAATTTCTTCTGTTATCTTCTTTCTGCTTTGTACACAAAAGGTCTTGCACTGATGTCACTTAGCAAGTAGCAATGCTTATTCTGCAGTGGTCTTTTGCCATGTACCAGTTGGAGCTGGGTTTGCTGGGGAAGTTGTGTATGGGAGACCCTACACCTGCGGTGTCAGCACCCGAGGCTCTGCTGTGCCAGCCTCAATCCGAGCACGGTAGACTCATGAGCAGAGAAGGGACTACTGCTCCTGACAGCAGGAGACCCAAAGTCACCTGTATCCGAAGATCCGTGGGGGTGTTACATGCTCAGACAGCATGTAA
>VWZY01005037.1:347196-417073 GCA_013399075.1 Chloroceryle aenea | reverse complement strand
AAGATGTCTCGGGCAGCTGCCTGTGCCAAGTGCTGTGGTCCCTCCTGTGATGGCTTCTCTAACCCCCTGCAGCGACAGCAGGTCTCGTTTGAAACCGTTTCAGAGCCACAGATGACACGGAGAATCAGGCGTCTGACATTTGTGAGGAGATTGAAATGATTCACTGTTCTCAAGGATAAGCTGCTCGGAGAGACCCTCGCTGCTGTTGCTGTTCATGCTGTTAACTTTTTTTTTAATATAATTACTTTATTCTCTGCTAAATACTGTGGAATATTGTATTCTTTTGGCAGATTGATTACAGCTTGAGAAATATCTCCTTGGCCTTTTTTTTGTGAGGCTGCACTGGTGCCTTGATCTGAAAATGTGTATGTGATTTGGGTGATGGCTGTTTTTACTAACTCTGTGCTAACAGAGAAGTAATCTGAAGGCAGCTGCTCTGTCATGGTTTGAACTTTCCAAAGGAGGCAGCAGATTTTGCAGCCAGACTTAGGTGAGCTAGGAAGAGGCACGGGACAAAACAAGCACCCTCACATAACGCCCGGGGCTGTCCCTTTGTGAGCCTGTCCTGTAGCATGTCCCTGTTCCTAGGGCCACCTCTTGTCCTATCCTCCCTGGAGATGGTAGAGATGATGCCTCGATCCTGGGCAGGAGGCCTTTGGTGTGAGATAACTGAGTTCTTTACCATGAGGGTGGTAGAACCCTGGAACAGGTTGCCCAGGGGGAGGTGGTTGAGGCCCCATCCCTGGAGACATTCAAGGTGAGACTTGATGAGGCTCTGAGCAACCTGCTGTAGTTGAGGAAGTCCCTACTCTAGCAGGGGGTTGGACCAGATGACCTTGAAAGGTCCCTTCCAACCCAGACATTTCTATGATTCTATGAATGAGCCACAAGTTCTGTTAGTTGTGTATTTATTAATTTTTGAAACTGGGAGGTGGAGGTGATGTTAGAGGACGGGGCTGTGGAGAGGTGGTTACTCTTGTAAAGCATGGTGAATAAGGTGTGTAAAGGTTTGTGTCGTGCAAACAAAACCCATCTCCTCATTCTTTCTGGGAAGTATTAATAACTTCTCTTTCTCTCATTTGAGTTACGTCAAATAAGATCAAGCCATTGAGTAATTAACTTTCTTGTTTGGTTCTGCACATCCCATTTGCTTGCCTATGGATGTCACAAGGAGGTTTCACTGCAGGCTGTGGACTATAGTCAACAATGCTGAGGAGGCAAATTTGCTAGGTAAATCCTGTTTCTTCTCCTCTTCAGAAATCCAGTGTAGAATCTGGCTTGTTTAGGTTGGAAAGGACCTTTAAGATTGAGTCCAACCATTAACCTAACTCTAGTAAGTCCACTGCTAAACCATGTCCCTAAGCACCATATCTACATGACTTTTAAGCATGTCCAGGAATGGTGATTGCACCACTGCCCGGGGCAAGCCTGTTCCAGGGCTTGACAACCCTTTCAGTGAAGAAACTGTTCCTAATATCCAACCTAAACCTCCTCTGGTGCAACTTGAGGCCATTTTCTCTTGTCCTCTCACTTCTTACTTGTAGGAAGAGACTGGCACCCACCTCTCTACAGCTTTTTCTCAGGGAGTTGTAGAGAGAGAGAGGTCTCCCTTCAGCCTCCTTATATCACAGGAACCTAAGAGCTACTGAAACACCCATAAATAAGTTGAGAAAACCAAAGCTGATGTTTTAATCACAGGGGAGTATATACAGATTGCAGTCCCCAGTGTCATTTTTCATTTGCCTTGGTGCCTTCCATAGTACTTCCCTGCAATATTTTATTTCAAGAAAAATAATTGTATTGATGTTGGACTGGGACCTCTGCCTATTTTGAGAGGGAACAGGGGACGATCTCAGAGGTGGCAATTCTGTATCCTGAACTTCATCCCAGGAGCCTTTTGCACCAGAGAAACAAAATGCAAGTGTTGAAAATCTTTGTGTTTTGTTGTTTGTTTTTTTTTTTAATTCTACATTTTGTTTCTATGTTGTTGGTTTGGTTTGTGGAGTGGTTTGTTTTTTTTTCTGAGTTTTAAGCATAACTGAAGTTCCCCCTATTGAAGAGAAATGTCTGACTGAAGTATCTATATCACTGAAATTAAGCTATATAAGGAAATAAAGTATGATGAGGGCACCCAGACACAGCACTTTGCTTGCCACAAGCTTTGTTAGAAGATGTTGAGGCTGTGCACAGTGCTGCAGTCCTGCCTGTAGCCCTTGGCTCTCCTGGGACAGAGGCCCCTCAGTGTGCCTTTGGGAATCACCATGGCTGCTGGAGTGGCACTTTTCTCAGTTGCAAATGACTCTGGGTTGAAAAGCAAAACTTGTACCATATCAGGTTTTTAAGAACAGAACTCATTTAAAAAAAGACAGAGTTTCTTTAAGGTTTCTTTAACCCCATTAACACAGCTGTTAAGAACATAACCACCAGACTGTGTTTATTTTTTGTGGGAATTCTTGGCAATTGCTCAAGGGATGCGATTTCCCCCACTTATTTGCTTCTCCCTCCACTAGAGGCAGAAATTCAGCTCTTTTTTCCCCTATCAAAGGGAGGAGGAAATCTGCCATCAGGGCTTTCTGCTCAGGTCGTAGGGACAGCAAAACCAATCTGTTTGCTTTGTGATGAGAGGTCCAGATTGGGTGGTTCTGATCCCATAATGGGGTGCTTCTTCATGAGAGAATGGGTGGACTTGGCTTTTAGACTCTGAGCTTGGAGATTCATCTGGCCTGTGATTGTGGCATATACAGTTGCTGTGTGTGTCCACCTCTCCAGTGACACAATATATTTGTGCAAAGTTCCGTGAGCCATCCTCCTCCATTTCCTGGCATACTCAATGAGATGTAGTTGGGTCTTCTGCTGAACTTCTAGCAGGTCCTCACAATCCCAACTGGCTCAAAGCCACGTAAACCCCATCCGTGTCTCTCTGTTGGCAAAACATTCCCAAAAAGTAAAAAAACAACTCGAAAAACATAACTTCTAATCACTGAAAATCTTTCTATCCATTTTTCTCTATGGAGAAGCTAATTTTCAAAATGTCTTAACACTCTCCTCCACCTTGACAGCCTCATCTCTCACCAGTTTCTCCTCTAGTTGCTGTGTAAGCCAGAATTGGAAGCAAAACCACATTTATTCAATTCCCCACCACTGCCCCTTTTTTAAGTACTGTGGACAGTAACATTATCTTGTAAATTGTTACTTTTTCTATGATTTTTTTAATGGGCAAATTAATTGTTTATTTCTGGATTTTAATGTGTAGTGTTGGCTCAGTAAGAGAAAAACCCCCAAATCTCAAACAGCGTGCTTGAAAAATAAACACAATAAAAAATGTTGAATACTCTCAAATTTTGGGCACCCGAGGACAATTATTGATAAGGATGGGTTTAAATATGATCTAGGAAATAACTTCTGTTCATTTTGCTGATATCAAAGAAGGTGAAACAATCTCACCTTGAAAAAATGTTATGCTATAACTTTTTATTCTTAATCAAGGTTAGCTTTTTAGCATAAGTATGGGAGGGAAATGAATGATCAGAACATAATTTCACCTCTAGTTCCATTATTTTATATACTATTAGACAGCTAACTTAAGATTCTGACTACTAAAATTGTCTCTTACTCAGGGAAGGAATAAAGGTCTGAAAAATGTAGGTTTCACTGGATTTCCCCCTTTATCATCAGGTGTTAAGATGTGGTTTCCCTCACGTGCCTTCATTAGTAAGTATGGATTTAGGACTGCTGTGAAAGGTGAGGCTAAATTGTCTAGTGCAGTTCAGCAGTTTGAACAACCTTAGGAAATGAAAGTCTTTTAACCTTAGTGCAGCAGTGAGATGACTTAATGGTGCTGTTATCACCTTATAATCATGCAACTGCATGTGAAGGGAGTTGTCCAGAGGCCGTTGGTTCCTGCAGAGATGATGGCTCACGGGAACGCAGCCCAATGGGCAATCTTGAGAGAAACTGTCTGAGACCTTTAGAAAAGGCCAGTCAATTAATTTGTTCTCTCCCTGCAGGTTAGGAGAAAGATTAAAATCACTGCTGTTTACAGCTGATTGTCTCAAATATAATTATTTGAAATTTTCAGCTATGTTTTTCATGTGGTGGGCTGGGGCTGGGCCGTGGTGCTCTGTGCACCAGCACTGACCAGGGTTGGGAACATGAACTCTGCAGCATGCCACAACTTTGCACCTGCAACTTGTAAGGAATAATGTTTACAAATCTCTGCAGGGTGGGGGTCAAGTAGAAGGGCCAGGTTCTTTTCAGTGGTGCCCTGTGAAAGGAAGAGAGGTGATGGTCCCAAGCTGGAACACAGGAAGTTCCAGCTCAACCCGAGGAGAAACTTCTTCCCTGTGAGAGTGACAGAGCCTGGAACAGGCTGCCCGGGGAGGTTGTGGAGTCTCCTGCTCTGGAGAGTTTGAATCCCCATCAGGATCTGTGTGGCTTGCCCTGGGTATTCCCGCTCTGGTAGTGGGGTTAGACTCAATGATCTCCAGATGTCCATTCCAACCCCTACCCTGTCCTTCTTGGAATCCTGTGCGATTGGATCCTGTGTGTACATCAGTTCCCATGCTGTTCTTCTCTCCTCCTGGTATTTTTCTGGCTGTCTTGCCTTTACCCCCTCGTTGTTTCAGACCCAGTTAGTGGTGGCACTCCAATGGCTCACATTTTATGTCCACGCATTTCGAATGTTCCCTTGCCATATGGTCATCCTGATGTTACCGTTTGCCTCAATCATCCTTTTTGTAGCTGCTTGAGCATCTTAATTGATCTCATGAGCTACGTTAAAGATTTATAACAGACATCAGTGGTATTAATTTCACAAGCACGTAACTATGCTTTTCCATCTGATTGGGTGTCCACACCTCTCTCTCATAAAAATATACACATTATCATTTGTCTGTGTGGTATAATAAAGGTCTTGAAGGATATTAGAAACCTTGTACCACTCTACCCCAGCTAAAAGGATAAGCTGTGGACTCTCAGTCGTTGCTAAGATCTCCAATCTCTCTTAACTAATACCTCAAACTGGAGAACTTTTCCCTTCTTCACTAGTAATGGAGATGATAAAACTTTCTCTTTTTTTTTTTTTAACATTCAAAACCATGTGTTGATAATATTGTTAAGCTGAAATGCATATATCAGAATGGCAATGGTGCCAGGAACTGCTTTTGGCCAGGCCTGCATCTCTTCGTATACGCAGCAGAGGCATGTGCAATTAATGATGTTGGCAAAAGGAGCACTGTAGAAAGAGCGCACGAAATGAGAGGTTTGATGGTTTCTGCAAAGTACTGTGCCCATCTTTTCATGCAGAAAATGAGTAAACCATTACTCCACATATGATTGGAGCATAACGTAGCACTTTTTGATGGGGTTTGTCAGAGAGCGTTCAGAAGAAGCTGTATATTAGAAGATAAATTTCATCACGCAGTAAATATGTCTAAGGGTAGATAGGGAGAAAGATGGGAAGCATCATTCATGCCATTAGAGGGGTGGATTTTTGAGTGTAAATGTGAGCCAAATCTCTCTTACGGAGAATTTTCTTGCTGTTTGTCTACATCAGGATATCCTACTATGGTGTAATTGTTGAATTATCTCTGGCCAGGGACATTTCTCAGGAGCTGTAGGTTTTGTGACTTCCTTTTTCACCTGTGTAACTGTACTCGAGCTAAAACAGCGTTGATTTGCTTTCAGCTTTAGTTTTGATAAGAGGGTCAGTGGCAGTTGTACTCAGATCTCTGTGCACCTCCTCAGTAGGATCTCTGTGTAACAGTAGCTGCACAGACTGCTCATCAAAACAGAGGCAGAAATGGTCTTACAACTCTTCGGAGGTAAAGATGGATGTGTCCAACCCATTTACCTCACCATCCCTTTGCTATTAGCCTTTTCCTGTCCTTTACTCCTGTTTTCTCCCCTTTGTGGTACTAACATATTTGGACATTGCTTGGTGTCCATGATGGCAGTTGGTGTTTGTTCATGGGTTGGTGGTTTGGTGGTTTTTTGTTTCTTTTGTGATTTTTATTATTGTNGTTTTTTGTTTCTTTATTAATTTCTTTTTTTTAATTATTATATATTTTCTTCTGTACTGTGATGTCCCCTATCTTCAGGTTACAGCTATCTAGCAGTAGTTTCTTTCTAATCTGCAGTCAAACTGCTTCTGGTCTTAAATGCCTTGTATTTCTTTTTGGAAACTGTGGTCCCTTTTTTGAGAAGCTACTTAAAAGCTTTGTGTTACATATGGAATCAGGCTGAGTCTTTCCATAAACCTGCACTTCAACTCCATCCCTTATGAAATGAAATAAAACTCTACATATCAAAGGCACTATAAAGAAAATTAAACTTGGTTCTGAGTTCAGCAAGTTCTAATTAAACTTCCCAACATAGTTAAATAGTCTTAAAAATGTATAAAATTTTTGTTTGTTGGATTGAGCCTTTGGTCTTGGGTCTTCACGTAGCATGGCTGTAGTTCATGGACAAGGTTGGAAAGAATTAGTTCTCTTCTTCTGGGGAATACAGGGTATCTTGACTTATTTTTGAGAGAAATGTCACTGTTTTTCTCCAATTCCAACTATTTTCATTCTTTTGATGTTTGTAGAGCTGAGTAACAAAAGTGACATTATTGGACCTAAGTCATCCAAAAAAAGCAGATCTTTCTTAACTGTACAAATGACAAGATATTCCCTCTGATTCTTCAATCCTGCTCCTCAGGTACTCTCCAAAGAACTTTCCATAGCATGGGGCCAGACCTTAGGGGAAGAAAGGAGTGAATTTATTCCCTGGGTAGCTCCTGTAGGAAAGGAGCCAATCTAACCACACGAAGGTGTTTCATAGGTGGCCAAAGTCTTTTTTTTAGTGTTCTGTTCTTGGAAAATAGTGGAGGAAAACCCTTCCCAGTTTTTGTGTCAAAGCACTGGAAGTAAACATGTAAAAAGATGACAAGTCAAACTTCAAGAGCATCGATAAAGTAACAGAAGAAAGCAAACAATAAATGTTCACCTTGGCAATAAACTGTGACTGCATCTTGTCCATCACTTCATCTTCCTCCAAGGAAGCTGCATGGGGGACTGGCAGCTGAACACTGATACTTGGAAACAGAGGGAACCCGAGCACGAGGCTGTGTTTGTACATAACCCTGAAACAGCTGGTTTGGATTTTAAAAATTCTATTTTTATTAGAACACTGACTCTTGTTTATCGTTATTGATTTTATTGGGTTATTATTGACTGACTGCACCCCATGGGCCTATTAGTGAAGTGCTAGTAAAGCATTAAAGGAAGACTTAGGCTTTTCTGTGCTTTGTACTTGTAACACTGGCTTTTATCGGTGATTTTTAGCTGGCTGCCTAACTACAAACATGGGTAGTCTCACCCACCAGAGACTGGAAGGGGGATGAGAAAATAAGATAGAAAATTCTTTCCTGTTTTCAACCTCTAAAAGACCAAAACAATGATTTAAGATTGTTTACTATTTTGTTGGACTAATTTTAATTGTCCTGAAATGCTTGCAGCTTTCTCATCTTGATAAGACTTGACTAACATTAGAAATGGAGCAAACTCATCAGTTGTCCTTACAAAATAATAATAAAAGGGGTCTGCAACAGAACACTGCATTGGGCTGCCCAGACAGCTTGTGGGGTCTCCTCTGGAGGCATTCAAAACCTGCCTGGATGTGTCCCTGTCTGACCTGATCTAGGTGACCCTGCTCCAGCAGAGGGGTTGGACGAGATGATCTCCAGAGGTCCCTTCCAATCCCTGACATTCTGTGATTCTATGAGTTGATCTTTCTGTGTGGAAAGGAAAATTTATTCTCTTACTAATATGATTTAAATTTATACATGATAGTCAGTTAAAGCCAGATGAGAATTGGGTGAACTCTGGCTGGCTGTACATTAAAGTCCAGATGCCAGCTTAATGAAACCTTAGGAGAGAGTAATCAATGATACCTAAGATAGGGTGTCTTCCTATAGCACTATAATCTCCTGATTGTTGTACTGATTCAAATGAACTTCCACCTTTCCCTCTGGACTTTTTTTTTTCCTCTTCCCTTCATTTAATAGAAATTAAATTGTAATCTTTTCCTAAATACCCCAGATGAAGGTTACAGGCTGGATTTATTGAGCTGTAGCAGCATCAGTGGCAGAGGCACTGAGCAAGCGGTCAAAGCCAGTGTCTCATTTGTGAAGATTTGCTAACTACTGGGAATGACCAACAAAATCAGAGGGAACTTTATGAATGTGTGCAGGCAGCAGCTGTCCCCAAAGTGTCAGCCCATGAAGCTGCAAGAATTTCAAGTACTCTTTCCTTTTGGGTGGGGAGAAAAAGGAGGATGAGTTGAAAAGCAACACAGGGGTCCCAAAGGAATGAAACTATACAGAAGCTATAGGGAAGCACTCAAAAGTGCTCTGGCATCAGAGCATGATGAATGTCCCTACTCCAAGCAGAACCAAAAAGAATGTAGAAGTTCCCAAGCAGATGGGGATGGCAAGGACACCTCAAACATGTCCCCTTTCCTATTAGTGGTAGCCTCTTACTGCTCCAGACGGCTAAGAATATCTATTGCAGGGTGACACCAATGGGATAAAAATAAGAGAGACTTCTGCTCCTCTGTAAGAGCAAGCAAGTCACCATATATTAATTATGAAAGTAATATTTTTCTCTGTCAAACCTACTGCTGTGAGTAGTAATGGCTTCCCCTGAAAGCTGTCATGAAGTAAAAATGGTGACAAAGAGGTGGCTCTACCGTGGAACATCAAGCCGAACTAATGGGCAAACTTCATTCTGCTTGTGAACAGTACATCTTTGGGGGGGAATGATAAGAAAATCACTTTTATGAATGCCACAGTCTTCCACACTCCAGCAGGAGGTATCCCTGACTATGGCAGGGGGCTTGGAACTAAATGATCTTTAAGGTCCCTTCCAACCCAAGCCATTCCATGAGAAGAACAGCATCTAGCATTGATTATACAGATACCCAAGGGTGAGCCATAATAAGGGCTCCATCGGTTTTAAAACTGCAAATTAAACAAATTTACTGTGCTCTCTCTCCCAGAAGGTAGGTAAACCACTCACCCAAGAGTTATTTGTGTTTACTCACCTTTGCTGTGAACCCTGAGGGCAGAAAGGACAGCACGATCGCAACAGAGAAGCGGCGCTGAAAATCATTTAAGGGTCTGAACTGTATGCAGAAGGAGAACACAGGTTCTAACTACAAATCAAAAGTAAGTTTGTTTTCTCAAAATTATCTTAGTGCAGGTTCAGCTGACAAAGGAGGCTGTTTTCCACTTTCAGCCAACGTGTGAATGCGTCATTAAATGCAGGAGGTATACGGGTAACTTTGTTCAGAGGCGAACCCCATTTTATAGTAAAAGCAATCTAATTTTGCCTTTGAATTTCACGATGGGTGCAGCAGATAACAGCCAGGCATCCACAGTTACTATTTAATTTGCTGCTACAATCAAACAGCTAGATGCTCTTACAATTGACTGTGCCCACAATTTTGTGCTTGACTGCAGGTGCAAAATCGCGGATGCAAAATCAGAGCACAACTTGATGATCGCTTAAAAATTTGGTCCATTAAGGTTTGAAAGCCTTTAACTTCTGCCTGTCATGTAAAGTCCCATATTGGTGAAATTTTTTCTTTTTTTTTTCATCATTGGAGCTGTTCACCAGAATTTATTCTCTGGAATAAATAATCCACCTGCAAGCAGATAACTGTATTTCTATTTTAAAACTGGATGCTAATAAAAAGTTATGTTACTTAAAATATATAGCATTTATGTACCCCCCCCAGACCTAACAAATGATTTCTTTAGTTGTTAGGCTTTTTTAATGCAATATAGAAATAGTATTTAAAAAAATAATGCTGTCATGGAAATCAACATTTAAAAAAAAAGGATTTAAAAAAATAATAACCAGCCCAGAGAGCTATGACTATTAGGCAAGTAGGATGTTATATTTTTATCAAAATACATTTATTAAGAAAAGTTTTGATGATGATGTAAGACACAATGTATAAACCATGAGTTGCTCAGTAGCAGCAATATTACAGAAAGGCCATTGACCTGCATGTGAAGCTAAACTCTCAGACTTCTGAGAAAGTCAGTAATTTACTGATTTTTGACAAAATTTAGCTGAGCTGTGCTCCTGTTCCAGCCAAACAATACAATTCAGTGACTGCTTCCTTATAGTAATACTAAGTCCTTCAATCACTTACTAAATGAATGTCAAATATTCTAACCACAGATCAAGCAGTTGGTATAATTTAGATTTACAGCAGCTAAATAGTTATTTCTGGATAATTTAAGTAGGATTTCCCAACTAGTCTACAGCAGAACACTAGTACTCAGAGAAAGGTTTTTATTTTATTTCTATTATTGACTCATATTGTGCTTTTGATGAGTCTAAAAAAGCACGATACAGTTCTCCAGCAATATTATTCTTTCATTACTGCAGCTGATGACCCATTTGTTGATCTAACTCTCTTCATTTGTATGCAATTCATAACCCTTTCTTTATGCTAAGGGACATTGTATGCTTGCACTGATGAAAGATAGACCAGAGATAGTTGGCATAGTTAATGCCTCCATGTTGAGCCAAGTATTACAATACACGTGGGATGATGTAGGACAACGTTCAATCCGAGTTAAAAAACAGAAAGCAAAGGTGGAGTTTGTGGGGGTTTTGTGCCTTGTTTCTCTTTTGCATCGTTACTCTCAAAATAGTTGTGCTGTGGGTTTTTTTCTTTCTTTTCTTCTCTTCCCAGGCTTGTGATTTTGTTATTGTGAAAAGGGCAGGGATACAACAATCATGTTGTCTTCTACTCTCCCCATCCAAATATTCTCAGGGATGGGGAGTGGACTCTAAAAAGCAAGCCTAGACCTGTTGCTGTAGGGGTTCTCAGAAATATGCCAGTCTGAAACCAAATTCTGTAGGCTATGGCCAGTGAAATGAAGTGTCTACAAATGTTCTTCAATGTCTTCTGCTGTCTGCATCTGCATACACGTGATCTTCCCAGGGTCCAGTATTCTTCTTGATCCCTCCTCTTCTGCAGATTCCCCTCTGGAAGTAGCCAGTCCTAGGCATTTAGTGTAGCTCTTGGGAGCTGTCTTACTCATTTTCTTTTTTTTCCTTTTTATTTCTTTCTTCTCTCTGCTGGTCCTTCTGTTACCGCTGTGAGGATTGATGACCTTTTTAGTGGGCACTGTAAGGCCATTTTTGGCTTCTTTATCACTGCTCTTCACCTAAAAGTCCAAACAAACACCCCGTCAGAAAAGGTGCAGTGGAATTCACGGGGCTTTTCTGCTACCCTCTTTTTCTAAAATATTTTATTTGTCCTTCATATCATCACATTCCCTCTGCTTCACCCCTCATTTCCTTTTCCCAGTTCCTTGCTCTGTTCTATTGCCCTCCCACCCCATTCCTTTATTAATACTTCTTCCTCGCATTATTTTTCTACTCACTTCTCTCTAGTCCTTGCCAGTTTTAACAGTCCATGATTTCAGATGGAAAAATCTGTCACCAGAGCCCCTCCTCCACTAACATTAATGGCCACTCTAGAAAGCCTGCCCTGCCCTCCGTCATCTAATTTCAGACACTGAGGGGGCAGACGAAACAGATGGTTGGCACAGGGAGGGATGATTCACTGCTTGAAATCATGGTGCAACATTTCTGAAATTGGTGAGGGAGAAGGAGGTCTGACATTTGACAGAGCCGTGTAAAAATTGCCTGATCCAGACAAAGTTCAGACTAATCACTTGACTGTTATTTTCCAGATGTACTGATCATATGACTGTAATTGTAAAGATTATATTGACAATGCACCGCTTCCCAAACATGCTGTACTCATTCTTAACAAAATGATTCTCCCTCAGGATGTTCAGGTCAGGCTGCTGTGGTGAATTGAGAGTGTGTTGCCATTTATTCAGCCTTGAATTAGATTTTTTTTTTACTTTGTGAGTCACTTCATTCATCTACTTTCCCGTTACTTAAGGTTGTAAGTTTTCAGGTACAAAATCAATAAAGCTGAGCAATAAATTTGAGCTCTTACTTTCAGGCAGATTTCTTTATAAATTGGGCTAAAGTGGTAAGCTTTTAAACATAAAAATAGAGAAGGAACAGAAGTGAGCAAGGAGAAATGTAGGGAATCAGCTTTCCGACACGTATCCGATGAAAGTTAAATGGATTATTGTGGTCATGAAAATATAGGTGTATAAAGATAAAACCCTGGTGTAATTGTGGCAAATAAAGACCATGCAGATTCTCTGTTTACAGTTCTCAAAACTGTGCAAGTGTCCACAGAATCAAAGTCTTACTGATTCTTTAAGTAATGGTTTCCTGCTGCCCATCTTCTTGCTGCTGTCCACTTTGGAGGTCTTCACACCAGCTTTTTGTCACACTTTGGACTGAGTCATTTTGAAGCAGAGCAGTAGCTTTCATGTCAGACCTTTTAATCAATGAAGGGACAGTGATCTTGAGCACCATGATGGAAATACCTGTAACCACCATAAAAGCCAGACTCCTACCTGCACACGTTGAAAACTAGCTTAGGAGCTGGGATAAGTGGATGAATTTTAAATGAGCAGCTAATTTTTTGGGTGCTCTTGAGAAATTCCAAATCCTTGCTCACTCCCGATGTCAACTGAAACTCTTAAACGTCAAGCTTAGTGAAGTTGCTTATAATTAGTCTTGTTAATTTTTATGAATTTCGGGGATAGGTTTCCAAATGTTCTCAGCCTTCTGCCGCTCCTATTGCTCTACGCGCGTCTGCAAATCTCGCTGCTTATTTAGATGTCAAAGTGGTAACTGAACTATTCTTAAATGTCAATGCAGTTTCTGTTTAACACTCTTGAAAATTAGGCCTTCATTCACTTTGCCATACTAAAATTGGTGCTTTAAAAGGAGAGAAGAGGTGGAAGAGTTGATTTGCAATTTTCAATTACTTAACTCCTTTGAATCCTATGGGTAAAAGCAATTCCTGGCTGATGTGGTTAAGCATGTTAAAAATGGACAAAAATCTAGATCATCATCTATGTTTTCTCAGCTGAAAGCCTGTTTTTATTATCTAAGATAAAATTAACACCTGCAGAGCTTCAAATATGAAGGATGTATTTCCCAAGGGGGTTCAGATGTCTCGAGCTCCTTGAGACAGAGAAGAATTCTGAAAGCATAATGAGCTGGAAAGTATGAAACTAGCTGAAAAGAAAACCTCTTAAAAGAAAAGCTTAGCAGCAGTGGTCAGACTGAGTATCTCCAAACAGTGAAGAGCAACAACATGGGGAAGTCTTTAAAGAAACCTTTGATAAACAACTGTTAAATTTCTGGGCAGAAATGATGGACCCTTCCTTCTGCTCGTGGACCTTAGGATGTCTTCCTCTGGAAGAGAGTGGTACTAGGAGAAACCTGGAAGACCAGACAGGAACTACCTATGGCAATACCCACATGTACAGTTTGTGCAGGTGCCCAGTACATTTTGAAACTCTTATCTTTGCTTTGCTGCTTATGGATGTAGTTAAGAGACTGAGTCTCTGCTGTCAGTTTAGAAAATCCTGGGTTTTAGCCAGTAAGAAACTGTAGGAAGGAATTCAGTAACCCTCACATAGGAGCTGAGGTTTCACTTGTGTGTCTCAATCTTGAGTATTTTTGGTTTTCACTGGTTTAAAAAAACCTCAACCTTTAGCAGCAGGGAGATTTAACTTCCAAGGGACTGGGAGTATAAGGCCTTGCTCCAGGACAGGGACTGACATCAGCACCTTGTAAGAATTTGCTGCTTTCTACTTGTCTTTTTGGCTTGAAAACATCTTTGCCATGAAAGTAGTTGAAGTCATAGAGTTGTAATAAGAAACCCCTAATTTCTTCTTATTGTAGTGTAATTGATGGGAAAGACTGAGAAGTTAAAAATGAAAATACAAACTTTAATGCATTTAATTTTTTATTTATGTGATGCTGGTCTGAAATAACCAAAATATCTGATGGTTCTTTACATACACATATGTATATATAAATGTGTGTGTGTATATAATTTGGGTCCTTTCCCCCAAATCTAAAACTTCAGAGGCCAAACAGAACTTTACACGAAGCAGAACAATGATGTTTACCTCACAGTGGTTTCTGGGAACCTCTCCTATCTGATCCTACTACATTTGACAAAGTAGTTTGTCCTCTTCCCAGCATTTGCTTTTTCAAATGTTCAAATGTGATTCTGAATGAATACTCCTTTAATTTCACAGTCTCAGTTAAAAAAAAAATAAATAAAGGAAAGCAAATGACAAGTTTGGATGAGAGAAACTGATAGAATTTGGTTCAGCAACATTTGTCTAAGAATTTATGAAAATCTGGTTTACTTTCTAGGAATAATCACAACTGCATTTTTTTCTTAGACTTCTTTTCAGGATATTACTTGTGCTTTCCCATTTGTGTCCTCAAGAATAGGCATGTTTATCAGCAGAGGCCACTGTTAATGCAAGTTTGGTTATACTGACACCTTTAAATTCAAAGAAACTGTCAAGAAATTATTCACTGCACTAAAGTTCTTTGCTGAGATATTTGGCTATTGGAGAATCTTACTGTAATCTGTGAGATATAATACAGATAGCCTATAAATAGCATTTTATGTAGTTTTCCATTCATGAAAAGTGTTTATAGTAGTTGATAGATTATGGAAATGTATCACAGGAGCTGGCAAATAGGACTACACAGCTCTTGACCATCAGAAAACCCCAGTTAGACCTCAATTTCTGACTGATTGGTAAGCAAGGAAATCTTTGAGAAGTTGCAGAATTTGCAGAAAATGTTCATTGCAAGTGATTTGAGCAGCTCAGATTAACCACAGTTGGCTTGAACACCTCTTTGTTAAAGGGCAAAAGAAATCCAGTATGGTTTGGAGAATTCTTGTGTGTCAGTAGAAACCCTCCTTACCTCTAGCAATTACCTATATGGTGTTCACTCTTCAAGCACTTAGACAAGGAAATAACTAACTGGGGGGGGAATCAGGGCTTGGTATTTCTCTCTTATGGCTGAGGATGCACCAGGCATTTTGTGGAAAACCAATGTAATTATGAAGTTGCAGTAAAAGTTGAAGGGGGGGGGGATACTGTATCATATATTGATAGTAAAACCAGTTGGTGTCCAGGATGGATTCTTTACAGTAAAGAATATATTTGCTGGCTTTTTCCCAATTAATTTTGAACCTTTTCACAAACTGGGTTATTTATTACCAATCTTGTTCATTTGTTATCAAAATACCTACATTTTGGTATTCACTTAAAGATGAAAATTAGCTTCAACACCTATTAGTAGTTCAATATAGGAAAGATGATGAATGGAGTTGTAAAGTGAGCCTGGATTTCTGAAAGGAAATCCAGACCTGTGTGTAACTTGGAGACAAGAAAAATTAATTTTAGATTTTTTACCTTTGTTTGCTAATGGTGTTGTTTGTCTTGTTTAGTTTGTTATTGTGTTTGGGTTGTGTTTGTATTTTATTATTATTTTTTTACATGTATTTGTTTAGCTGTAGTCCCCTCTTCAACTTAGCTTGGGAAAAGAACATGACCTCATGTGCTAGCTCTGGGGATAATCAGTGTCCCCATGGGATCATGGAAGAGTGTATCCTGGGGTTTTTAGGCATCAAAAAGCCCAGCAGCAACTTCATTTTACAGCTCTGCCAAAAGATGTCACTGGACACCCAGCACCCTGCCAGGGTATCTGCCGTCCGGATGTGGGGAGCCCTGCCAAGCTGCTCACATCCTACCCAGCCAAAAGGCTTTTTCCTCAAAAGCCTTTTGCTTGAGCACAGCACAGCCTGACCTTACTTAGCTTCTGAGATCAGGGTTGTACTATGGTATGGCTGAAGCTGCTTTCCAGTTTCACAAGCTATTCCTCAGCATCACACAGAAGTCTGTCTCAGTTCAGGCTTTGCTGACTGTGCTGCACAATGAGGCAAAGTGCCCACAGGAGTCTAACTGGGAAATACAGCAAAGAAATAACAATGCAATGGGATGAGCTCACACTATTTTTTCTGTAGTGAATGGGATGAGCAAATCCAAAAGGGTATTTGACTTAAAAAGGAAGAAACACAAAGGTAAACGAATCTCTGATTCTAGAAACACAAAGGTAAACGGAATCTATGATTCTGTGATTCTATTTATCTTTGTGTTTCTTCCTTTCTAAGTGAAATACCCTTTTGGATTCGCTCGTCCCATTTACTGCAGAAAAGCCAAGTTAATAATTGGACTGCAAATAAGCAAACAAACAAACAAAAAAAGCTGGGATTCACACAGGGAGCCCAGAAATCTGTTTTGCATCACTCATCCAGGCAGGGTACTGTTGTTAGCTGTAAATGAGTGGTGTGTGTGGTTTTTTTTTTCTCCATGTGGGCCATGAATCAGCAAATGCTATCAGAGTTCAGGGTGAAACATCAGGTGGTGTTTCAACAAGACCTTTCCCAAGCACTAGGGTGGATCCCCACGGAGGGTACTGACCTCTGATGTAGGGACCTGGTGGTGGTGTTATCACCCTTATCTCTGCCCCTCCCTGAACAGGGAAAATGATGCCTCCCAAAGATGCTCTGTCTACTTTGGTTAATTGATGCCTGACCACAAACTGCTTAATAACTAAGTTCTGTCTGGAAAATATTGTTCCCTGAAATCATGTCTGAATTACACAAAATTCAAATTAAGTAATTGAGAAAGCATCTGCTGCGTGGAAGGATGTTTGTTTGTTTGTCCTGTATTTTGTGGGTGGGTTTTTTCCTGTTGTTGTTGTTGTTGTTTTACCAGGACAATCACTACAGCATCTGTCTGGGAGGAGGTTTATTTGCAGAACCATGGCAAAAATCTTGAGATGAAGGAGCATTACAAAGAAATGGCATGTCTTTCAGATGAAGGCTACAAATAGGTTTGCAACTTTCTTCTGTCTTTAGTAAATTACCCGAGTGAGGCCAAATCACATTCCTAAAGACAGTCCCCTGGCATCCTTCAATAAACAGATTTTGCCCTGTGTATAAAATGTTTAGCTCAGTGCTTTATGAAGTAAAGGTCATCTGAACATAGATGTTGCAATAAAAGGGCTGCCTGAAAGTGCTTCCACTGAGCGTGAATAGCAGCAATATTGCCTTGAAAACTCTGTGCTAATTGATTAAACTCCCAACAAACTAATTTTAATTAGCCATACTAGGTTAATTTTATTCTTCCTTTTTATAAGTCCAAAGGTTTGTTAATGGTGCATGTACAGCTCTGGTTATTTATTATCAAAAAAATATTAAGGTACTGGAGAGAAATACGAACGCTGTAATAACTCTGACTTTTGAACGTGTGAGTTTTCTGCTGGAGTGCACCTGCTCTCAGCTGATAGGTAAAAAAAAATGGCTTTTTCCCATTGATGCTGTTTCTTAACATTCACATATTTGCACCTTCAAATTGCTCCCACATCTGGTATTGCTCTTGGACCTTTTAGGAGGCAGTCACTGCACGTACTAAAGGCACGTGTGGCCCTTCTGCATTTCTCACTCCTGGCTGCTTCAAACAGTTCTTGAGGGTTAGGAGCACCCCTAGGTATTTATGTAGCATATATATTTTAAGTAGGGCTAAGCTGCCTGGTAATTAATTATCTCAGCTGATAGGTATTATCCCCATATACTTGATTATCCCATATAATTTTCATATCTGGTAGAGCAAGAATTCTGGGTGCTTTGACTCTTTCCACAACAGCTCTTGGTTCAATTCTGCAATGGTGACACTCAGTGAAGACAGATATTTTGTCTTTGTGCATATATAATGGTGAATTTTAGCTATAAAATGCCCATGCAATATCTGGAAGGCTGGTATTTATTTTCTCTCACTTTAACTCATCTTACAATGGAGATATTAATGTTTGAGGCTCATGTGGAAAAGGGATCTAAGCATAACTTAAGAGTTCTAGAGAAGGGAGGCGGTGTGAAGATAATTCTTCTGGTCCCCAACTTCAGTGCAAGTGCAGCGGGGTTCTCCTGTGGTGTTTAAGCTGCTACAGGCACAAATGAGGTGTCTGTGTGTGTAGAAAACCAAACTCCTCTCCTGCTGCATGGTCTGCCAAACAGCCCCTGAAACTGGAAGCAATGTACTATTTCTTTCCCTTGGTTTCTGGAGCAGAGAAGGCTGCATGTTGTGTCTGGAACATACCTTGTATCTGGGAAAAAGGTGTCTTGTGACCTTGGACACGATGCTCTGACCTCTGATCCTGCCCTTGTAGGGTATCATGAGATTATGGTCCTCTTCCAAGTATGTTGCTCTCTGTGCTGGATTGGAGAAGTTGTACTCTTGTGTTTCAATCCTAAAGTGTTTTATCTACAGACAAACCATGCTACAGAAGGAGCACGTTGGTAGGTTTATGGGGCTATGCCATGCTTTTAAACAGTGCATCACCAAGCAAATGGAGCCATTTCAAAGGGTTGTAGGAATTTGGCAGGGGCCATTGCTTTATGTAGAGGTAAGAGATGACACGTTCTGCTTCTACAACAAAACAGTGGGTCTGGTGCTGGTTGAAACCCTGTGATGCCAGGCACCAGCCCTCAACACTCTGAGCTCAGAGGCACCAATGTCTTGTGGAGAGACGGGGTGCCTATGGCCGGCTGATTGTCCATATCTTCCTTTTGTGTATAGAGGAAACTCCTCGTTTCTTCTGAGTGTTTCTGGCCTAGAAAACACTGTTCCACAAAAGGAAAAGAACAGGACTAGTTCTTGAGCAGAGCTGAACCTCCCATGCTGCACCACAGCCTCATCCTGAGGCTATGGTCATAATCAACTGCCCGTTGCTACCGCATAAAACAGCGACTGTCGGTGAGGTCAAAAGCATCATCTCTTTGCTTTTGGCCACGGTGTGCAGGGGTAGGTAACACTGGGACTGCATCTCAAAGTGCTCCAGATGCATTGTGTGAAGTATGGATGATAATGATGTCACACAGGAAATGTGTGACACTGCAAGTTCTGCCAAGTGCCCGTCTATGGGCGGTGTTTGTTTTTCAGAGCTCAAACCCATCTGGTTGGGAAGGAGATGTCACTGAGCTGCTTCCCCCTTCTAATAGGTATTTGGGATAGACAGTTGTTGGTAGGCACAAGACTTGCTGTCAGCTACCTGTGGAGGGTTTCACGGCTCGGTTTGTGGGGGGCAGTTCACCCCTTCGGGCACCCACCGAGGGCTGTCTGCCTGGGGCTCCAGATGGACCATCAGTCTGGGCTGTGCATCAGCGTGCCGGTGCCAGCACGTTGTCACCAGGCTTCTGGCTCGGGTTACCCACGAGTTCATGCTGTAGACTGTTGAAACACTTGAGGGAATCTGTGTTACTAGGAGTAGAAAAAGATGCCTATTTTCAGAATGTCATTTAATCTGAATTTCAAGGTAGTTGAAAGAATAGGTTGAGGGAAAACTCTGACACTATGTGAGCTCCGCTCTGCGGTGGGCAGTGGGAGTGCTGCTGCTGGCTCTGAAGATGCTCAAAAGCCCTTTCAAAACACGACATGTGGACAAAATAACCTCTGTGCCTCTTCTCCCTGCTTTGATTTCAAATATGTCCCCTACCCCTGCAATAGGGTGACAGCCAATTTGTATCCTGAGAGCTGGACCGAGAAAATATTCTACCTAGAATAGCCCCGTTTATTTAGGTGTTGCAGATTTTGGGCAAAGGCTGCAACTATCTTCAAATTAGACACTGTTAATAGGAGGTGATTGTGCAATATGGACTCAGAGCTTTAGTATGTGAACATTAAATTTATTACAGTACCCTCTGAGCTTGGCTCTCACTTGCCAAATAGGCTAATCTACTAATTCACTTTGCTTCTAGCTGCTCTCAGAACAAAACCAACTTTCAAATATTTTTTGCCATTTGCAATTGTAATCAAAGGACAAGCAGTGATACAAGAAATGAAGCAATGTGGGTGAAGTAGAACAAAATCATTTAGTGGGCTACTGGAGGAACAATTTAAACTGTTTAAAGGTGCCAAAAGGAAGTGTGTGTGTGCTTGGGGGGGGGGAACAACCAGAATTCCACTTTCATGAGCAATGTATTGCAAGTGAAACCATAAAGAGCTGGCTAGAAATCGAAGGTGAGAGTGTTTTGGGTTGAATTTGTGTTGTTTTTTTTTTTCCTCTTCTATGTATTTAAGGATTTAATGCATTTGAAAACTTGGCAAGCAAGTTCCACTATTGGAGGCATGAACTGATATTGAACGTGTGGTTAACATGGTTCCTCAGTCCAAGGGAATTGCAAGTTTGGATGGTACAGGGGATGGATGTGAATTAAAACAGTGTTAATGAGGTTCAAGACAACTGATCTGAGATCAGCAAGTATTCTAGGGTAGAAGCACTAAGGTGGTGAAAAGATCATATCACTTGATAGCTGGATTAGAGAGGAGTATTGCAGTGAGGACTGGGATTTTCCAGGACTAATGTAATTTGTGGACTGTCTTCAACCACACTTTGTTAAAAAAAAGTCTACAGAACATTCCCAAACTGGCTGCTTTTTCTGTGTTCTTCATAATTCTTTTATTTCCCCCTCAAATGTCATACAAAACCCTCCAGCTCTCTTCTCCAGGCTCAATTAGTGCTTTCAGTTCCTATTAGGTTTCGGTATCCATCCGACCCTCCCTGCAGGGATTTGAAGCCCTCTGTAACCCTCCTGGCCACCGCCTTCCCACCAGCAGAACTGGGCTCCCTGCAGGTCTCTCCCAGGCACGCTGCCCATGAGGCATGGCTCAAGTTTCCTCTTGCTCTTCATCACTGTTGATTAAAGCTGATTGCAAACTGCTTTTCTATTTGGTGTAGACACATGTGACCTCTACCTTAGGTCCTCCAGCCCATGGATGCTGCAGTTTGCTGTCCCAGCACACCTGCTTGTGGTGAATGGAGCATGGAAGGGAGTAGAGAAATATTGACTGGATCTTTTCCCTGTGAATATTATTGTTAGGGGTTGTGGGGTTTGTGTTTGGTGTTTTTCATTTGTTCATTTATCTCTTGTTAAGTGTTTTCTTTCAGTTATTTGGGGTTTTCTATTGGTTTCTTTTCCTTCTGGGTTTCTTCTACCTGGTAGAACACCAATGTTCTGAACTGTGCTTTGGTCTGGGAAAATGAATTTGCATGAGGACAGAGGTATAGAAAGGGAATGAAGCAGATAGAAAAGTCTTTAGCTTCTTCAGCCTACTCCAGTGAGGGCTGGGAAGTCATGCTATGATTTTTATATGAACTTTAGGATGTGGGCTTATCACCAGAGAAGGCAAACACCTTTCTAGAAGTCATTAGTGTCAGTTCGCAATCATTCCATTCCCTTCCAGCTATGGGAAGGTTTTGTGTTCTTGTTTCAATAACACAAGTCATAATACATACCTGCATGGCTTGCTCAAGAGAAAGAGGAAGCCTTTCTGAGCACACTTTTGTCTTTTCTGGAATAATTAAAAGCTGAAGAAACCCATTAAAATCCCTGACTACTGGTGTTGCTCTCGAGTTCATTGTTAATTTTGTTGTTGACCCAAGCTAGAAATGGCAAGGTGGAATGGATTGGTGCAGGGGGGTGGGGGCAGGCATGGAGCAAGGAGAGAGAGAAGTGTTGCCAAATTCTCCCTTTATCCTCCCAAGAACCTTTTCCTGGTTCCAGCCCAGGTTTTCTAGTCCAGAGTGTGGTAATAAGTATATCTTGTTACTGGAAACTTGAATATTTAACTGCCCAGGAGCTTTTCTTCTCTGTGTAGAGTTGTGAAGGTATAAAAACCCTTATAAGCACCTTTTAATGATGAGTTGGAGTTAATAGCCCTGAACTACACTTGGAGCCCATCACCTCCTCCCAGATGGTCATTAGTCCTCAGGAGAGGCCTTGTCTGTTGCTCGTTATTGCCTAAATCAAGATAATATTTTGTAGCTTTTGAAAAATTTTGTGCCACTGTTCCTTTAGAACACTTGCTCTTCTGCTTCTGAGAAGGTGTCCAGCGTGGCAAAAATTGGGCTTCACTGAACTTTTGTGACCCCTCTGACTATGGGACTGGAGCAGAGCTTTACAAAGCTGGGCAGTCTTTAAAAAACCCCCATGTATACATAATATTGCATACATAATAGATGGGAATGGTTCCAAAACAATCTATTGCATAATTACCTAATTAATACAATCTGTAATAATTAAAAATCCTTTGGAGAATTTGTAAAAACATTTTACTATGCACGGGTTGTAGATAATTTTTAGTCTCCGTGTCTCAGCTGTTTGCCTTTTTTTGTTGTTGTTGTTGTTTTTAATTTGGTCTTTCAAATTACCAACAGTCTTATTGCTGCTTTGTGGCCCAGGCACTTAACAAATTTCATTTCTCAGATGGAAGGGACTGAATTTTCTCCCCAGAAGTGCAGTTCACAGGCAAGGGCAACATTCAGTGCNTGGATCTTTTTCCTGTGAATATTATTGTTAGGGGTTGTGGGGTTTGTGTTTGGTGTTTTTCATTTGTTCATTTATCTCTTGTTAAGTGTTTTCTTTCAGTTATTTGGGGTTTTCTATTGGTTTCTTTTCCTTCTGGGTTTCTTCTACCTGGTAGAACACCAATGTTCTGAACTGTGCTTTGGTCTGGGAAAATGAATTTGCATGAGGACAGAGGTATAGAAAGGGAATGAAGCAGATAGAAAAGTCTTTAGCTTCTTCAGCCTACTCCAGTGAGGGCTGGGAAGTCATGCTATGATTTTTATATGAACTTTAGGATGTGGGCTTATCACCAGAGAAGGCAAACACCTTTCTAGAAGTCATTAGTGTCAGTTCACAATCATTCCATTCCCTTCCAGCTATGGCAAGGTTTTGTGTTCTTGTTTCAATAACCCAAGTCATAATACATACCTGCATGGCTTGCTCAAGAGAAAGAGGAAGCCTTTCTGAGCACACTTTTGTCTTTTCTGGAATAATTAAAAGCTGAAGAAACCCATTAAAATCCCTGACTACTGGTGTTGCTCTCGAGTTCATTGTTAATTTTGTTGTTGACCCAAGCTAGAAATGGCAAGGTGGAATGGATTGGTGCAGGGGGGTGGGGGCAGGCATGGAGCAAGGAGAGAGAGAAGTGTTGCCAAATTCTCCCTTTATCCTCCCAAGAACCTTTTCCTGGTTCCAGCCCAGGTTTTCTAGTCCAGAGTGTGGTAATAAGTATATCTTGTTACTGGAAACTTGAATATTTAACTGCCCAGGAGCTTTTCTTCTCTGTGTAGAGTTGTGAAGGTATAAAAACCCTTATAAGCACCTTTTAATGATGAGTTGGAGTTAATAGCCCTGAACTACACTTGGAGCCCATCACCTCCTCCCAGATGGTCATTAGTCCTCAGGAGAGGCCTTGTCTGTTGCTCGTTATTGCCTAAATCAAGATAATATTTTGTAGCTTTTGAAAAATTTTGTGCCACTGTTCCTTTAGAACACTTGCTCTTCTGCTTCTGAGAAGGTGTCCAGCGTGGCAAAAATTGGGCTTCACTGAACTTTTGTGACCCCTCTGACTATGGGACTGGAGCAGAGCTTTACAAAGCTGGGCAGTCTTTAAAAAACCCCCATGTATACATAATATTGCATACATAATAGATGGGAATGGTTCCAAAACAATCTATTGCATAATTACCTAATTAATACAATCTGTAATAATTAAAAATCCTTTGGAGAATTTGTAAAAACATTTTACTATGCACGGGTTGTAGATAATTTTTAGTCTCCGTGTCTCAGCTGTTTGCCTTTTTTTGTTGTTGTTGTTGTTTTTAATTTGGTCTTTCAAATTACCAACAGTCTTATTGCTGCTTTGTGGCCCAGGCACTTAACAAATTTCATTTCTCAGATGGAAGGGACTGAATTTTCTCCCCAGAAGTGCAGTTCACAGGCAAGGGCAACATTCAGTGCTAACTTTTTATTTTTTTTCAGAGACAAACACAAAAGCCAGGTTTGCATAAGTATATTTCAAGGGCTTTTTTTAACTGTGGGAGAGATTTAATAAAGAAAAAGAAAAATTTCAAAGTAACAAATTGCTTTGGGCTAGACTTTTACAGCAAGATGCAAAAGTTGATTTTGAAGATGCATTAGAACCCCACTCATCTCAAAATGGTCCAACAGTGCAATTGTATTGGGGGTCTTTATTTACTCCAGCAGACATTCTGGGGCACTATAAAAACCTCTGCTTCTGGAATTATCAGCTACGTGGCCTGTGGTGACACCTATTTGTATGTTTACCCCATAAAGAAGGCAGAAAATACTTTGTACTTTTTATAGGATGTAACCCCAAAATTGGGTTTATTTGGTGGTTAAGATGCAGGGCTCAGTAGCACTGGGTCTCTGCTTATACCAGTTGCAGCAGAAATAAGAGGTTTATTTACTGGCCAGAAAACTCCAGTCCTCTAGCACTGTCCCAGGAGTTCTTGCTGTTGTATTCAGCAGAGCAGCCCAGCAACTGAGCATGGGAGCAGTATGAGCCCCACTGGTTCAGCTTAGTTCTCCTTTCTCTGCCTCTTAAGATAGCATGGGAAAGATTTTGATTTCCCTTTCTATTTCCTTTTTTTTGTTTGTTTGTTTGGTTTTTTAAATATAAAACCCAAACAGGCCTCAGAAGAAAAGGGTAATGGTGAAATATGCACTGACTTGGACAACCTGACAGACTCCAGCTGATGCCACTGCTACCAGCAGAAGCTTTTTTCCTCATTCCTTTTCCCTCTCTGATACTGAAAATAAAGTGCTTTTGATTTGTTAATTCTGGTTGAAAAGACTTTCTGCTAACACCTTAGTATCAGGTAATTAGCTAAAATTGGGGCATCCCAGGATCTGTAACCTTGACTTTGCTATTACCAAATTATCCACAGTTCAAAAGGCAGACAGGAAAGTGCAGAAACAAGACTCGTGTCATTAAAACTGACACTGGCTCCTTGTTGGTGGGGGAAAAAAAAAAAGTCTTTGAATAAATGATTAAGCATAGTGGACAGCATTAAGTGTTTGGTCAATGCAGAAGGTGCTCAATGAATAATTATTAGAAAATAAAGGATTTTTGCTTTATTGAAGTGTGGGATTGCATCAAATTGATTCTTAATTGCGAAATCCATTTTTCATCTCAAAAGAGCCACTTAAATAACCAACTAAGCTGACAAAAGTATTAACTTTCCACTAATTGAAGTTACTGAAAAGAGTCTATAGTACCTGAAATGAAAATGTTCACCTTCCTCTACTTCTGGTTTTTAGAAGGCCGGTGGAACTAATGCATTTGCCAGTGAAAGCCCTTTGGGTTTATTACTGAGCACTGCACAGCAGCTGGGAGGGAAAAAAACCCTCTGAAATAACAGGGAGAGAGTGCTGTGTCTGAACCCACTGTCTGTGTCACAGCAGCATGAATCATAGACTGGTGAGGGGCTGGAAGGGACCTCTCAGATCATCTGGTGGAACCCACCTGCTAACACAGGATCACCCAGAGCAGGGGGCCCAGGATCCTGTTCCAGGTGGGTTGGGAATCTCTCCAGAGCAGGAAACTCCACAACCTCTCTGGGCAGTCTGGGCCAGGCTCTGAGACCCTCACAGGAAAATTTTTTTATTGCTCCTTATCAGTGATGACCAGCACCTTCTGCTAGAGCAAAAAGCCACTTTTCCAGAGAGCACCTGTAGCTCAGATGCACAGCTTANTCAGTGATGACCAGCACCTTCTGCCAGAGCAAAATGCACAGCTTAATTTGGTTCTGGGTTTTTTTGTTTGGATTTTTTTTTCCCTGTGGAAATTGTCTTTCTATAACAAAGCCATATCTTCCAACCTCCCTGGTATAAAGAATGTGAACCTCTATTTTGAACTCCCAAGTCAGTAAATGAGGGTGGAAGATCAGCCCAAATGTGTTTTGTTCAGCCCCCAAACTGTGGGATTGAGGTTCCCTGGCCACCTCTTCTCCCCACGAGTGCTGTGAGAATTTCCCCTTCACTCAGTGGCACTCCAAGTCTTCCAGTGACATACTCTGCTCAAACTCTTGACAGCAAGGTTCAGGCAAGTCGAGGAGCTGTTTTGTTCTCCCCTAATACATTGTGTACCTTAGATATTTAATTCTGGCTGCAGATGTTAAGTAACTTCTTGATTTTTAATGTTTTTTTTTCATAACCCAAGCAACTAAAATACATTTTTGTCTCTGTTTTGCAATCACTGTGGATCATATGAGCAGCCTAAGGATATATGTGTTGCAAATGAAACCAGATTATTATTAGTCTTGGTTATTTCAGCATGAGGAAGAAAAAAGAAAACTATTTCTATGTGCGTTTTGCAGACCAGTCACAATTTGTTGAAACAACTTTGAGAACACACACCAAGGAAGGTGGTGACCACACAAAATACTTTCCTGTGTGCAGAGTGGCTCATGTGGGTGATAACTTTGAGAAACCTGGAATGCTACTTTTAGTCCACAAAATAAATTAAATCATAAAGAAAAAGAGAACCCTAAGCAAACTATATTTGGGACTTAAAACAAAAAGGAACACACACATTTCTATGAACTTACTCTGTGGCTTTTCCCCCCACTGGCAGGAGACTTCTTGAGAGATATTGTGCCAGCAAATTAGCATTTCCAGTCCTTTAATATACATTCCTGGAGGTACCCTTTTCCAAAGCGAGCACTTCTGGGAATGACAGCAACATGCTTGGTTTTGCTCCAGCTGTCTGGCAGTGAGGTGTGCTCAGCATCACTTGCTGTTTGGTGGTTGTTGTAGGGCACCTGTGTTTTATTTGCTGGTTTATACCTTTGAAGTTTTGCCTCTTTGAGTCTCTTAAAAAGGATAATGTGCCTGCCAGGCGCTTCCTGGTAGCCTGCCACAACTCAAATGAGAACCTGTAACTTCTCCTGAAGTCTCTACTCAGGTGTCACGTATCAATTTCAGTAATTTTTTTTGATAGCCATGATATGACCACGACCGACGTTACTCTTCCTGCACTCCTGGTTTTATTTTCCTGTGTCTTCTCAAGCAGTTACGCTAATTCAAATTGAACAGCGGTTGCTTAAATCACTCGTGTCCTAGTGGTGTAAGAGGATGTAGCACATCATCTGAAAAGCTACAGTATGTTTTGTGACATCATCGTGACATGATGTAGAACATCGTGTGACAGCTCTTATTGCACAGGTGTCATTACATTTTGCATCAAAAGGATGAAAATCTCCTTTGTCAGTTTGCTAATTGCCTGGTATTCCTGTCTGGTAACCTCCAGCACCATCACCTTGGTGAGTTGTAGAGGGATGAATGCAGTGGTGCTTCTACCCTCCTGCTCAATGCTACCTTGTCCTGTACCACCTAAGGCTGCAGCTCACCACAGGCTTGACGACTCCTCTGCTTTGTGGCATTGTTGTACTGGCTGCTTTGACTCTGCAGGGATTTCATAGTGATTTCTTTAAGGCTTACAGGGGCTGCTCCTTGCACTGGAAAGTCTTCTACTGATCCAAACATCAGCCAGCATCAACTCTGACTTTAGGAAATAGAGTTGGATTCTGGAAACTGAACAAAAGTCACTAATGTGAGAGTTGATAAAGTCTTGGACCCGATGATCAATATGGGGAGAGGAATAACCTCTGTGGCGACTGGAGGGGTGACCCAGCAGGGCCTCTTGTGGCCCTTGCTACGGGAAGCTCCTGGTAAAGTTACCAAAGATCTTCTGGTGAATACGAGGAAATGAAGGTCTGAATGCTGACACCTTGGCATGCAAGGAGAGAAGGGAGATACACTGTTTGTTTGAGTTTTATTTTGCAGGTTTGTGGTTTTGAGTTTGTTGTATTGTTGTTGTTTGTTTGGTTTGGCTGTATTGTTTTTGTGTTGGGTTTTGGTTTTTTTTGGTTGGTTGTTGTTTTTTTTATTTGGTTGGTGGTTGAGGGATTTTTTAAGGCCCTAAAGACATTGTTGTTCTCAGGAAGCTGTAGATCAGATTATTTTTCCTAGTTCTTTTTTTCCCATTACCTTCAACAGAACCAGAAATGAACTTCTTAAGTTTTAGAGTTTATCTGAACACATAAATCTCACCGGGGCTGTACCATTTTATTACTGTTCTTCTAACTGTCAGTGGCTGCTGCTGCCTGGAATTGCACTTTTACTTGTTGGATAGTTTATCCTACAAAGTGCTTGACAGCCCAACATGGGTTTTCCTTTATCCTCAAGTCCTGTTGTATGTCCTGTTGTACTCAATCGGACAGGTTTGTGAGCGGGAGCTCCTGTTGCTGGCTCTGGGACAGCCAGAGGTTGTCTTCTTCAGTCCCTGGGTAAAATAGATGTAAAAAGCTATGAAAGTGGTGTTCTCTGAAGCATTCATTGCATCAACTGAGGGAAGTGCATCAACCAACCCCTTGTGAAAAACCCCTGTTTTCTAACTTTGTGTGAAGTTGAAATACTTGGCCCGTGGCAAGCTTTAAAAGACTGTAGTCCCATATCCCTCATTATGATTTATTGTTGCTGGAATAGAAATCTTTCCTATCTAAAATCAGTCTGGGCTATTCCAGAGTCAAATTGAAGCAACTAGAATGTTACATATGGATCAAATATAGGCCATAATTAACCAGGGCCAGCATTACCTTATTACCAACAATTACAGTCCATTTACAGAGTGCTTTATTCTGTGATTATCCCATGGAAATTCGTGATAGCTATCAGGGCAATCAGGAAAGCTTACACTTAAACTTTCTTTTTTAAACAGCCGAGCATGAGAATGAGATAAGCTATTGGAGAATTTTACAGGTGTTAGAAGAATTGGTCAAGGAATTATAATTGATTATATGTATGATTCATGTTGTTCTCCCCTGTTTTCTTTCTGTGGGAGCACTTTGCTGATAGCTTTTGATAAGAGCTGGCAGGTAATTGGTAAGCTATGACCCCTTGTGCTTTTCCCTTTAACTCTAAAAGCATGTACGTTTAGAAGCATTTAATGATTTGAATTGTTTTAAATGTGGGGTTTTAGAGAAATTGGAGGTTTGGATCCCAAAATGGGGATTCAAGTTTGAAGCACAAGTTTCTTCTGCTTCCGGATAAACCCTCTCTTGTGGCTTTGCTTCATTTTTTTTTCCTTTGGCTTCTGATTACCTAAAAATGGTTTAAGGTAAAACTTTGAGCTGATGTTTTCCCTCTTCCATACATAGCATGTTAAAGCAGAAATTTAAGGAGAAAATGAAGTCATGAAACCTTACAGTCAACTGCAAGTAACAATAAATGACTGAAAAAGAAGCGAGGTGTGAAGTAGGTAAATTCAGATTCTGAGTAAAATCGTTGCAGTNAGCGAGGTGTGAAGTAGGTAAATTTTTAGTAGCTCTGGAGTTCAGATTCTGAGTAAAATCATTGCAAATGACATGATTCATATAGTTTTATTGCATGCAAAGTTTATTTTGCAAATTATGGATCCTTTGATACCACTGTGATGGGTGCTTTAGGCATCCTTGGGATATTAGATAGATGTATGTAGACCAGGCAGTGAATATCAATGCCAGAGGTGTTGCTGTTCACAGAAGGGTTTTATGTTGATCAGGGACTAGCTTTTATCCTCTGTTTTAGGAGATATTTATTGCAGAAAAGTCTTCCTGATAATTTTTTTTTAATGGTGTGCAATGGAGCATTGTTTAATTAAATGCCATATAAGCTGGACAAGAGAAAGATCATCAGGGCAACTGCACTTGGGATGCTTCATCATTTGTTCCTTAACTAGTAGTTGGGCAGCTGTACTCAGTAGATCAGGTTTCCTGAATGAGGAGCTGAGCAAAGGCTTGTTGCAGATGAACAGGTCAGAAAGCCTCTGGTTTGGGCAGTTTGGTGTCTGGAATTCTACGTGGTAAACTTCTGTAAGCTTAGTTTCAGACATAGTTCTCTGTGAAAATGAAAGCTTTACATGGAGCACTTAAGGGAGGTATTTTTCATATCAGTTCATTCATATGTCTAACTTCATGGCATGTAAATTTGCTGTGAATTTAGCCACATCTATCAGTTGGAGTTGAGGCTTGCTTTCCTATTGATAAAAGACCCCTCCATCCTCCTCATTCCCTTCTCCCACCACCCTGAAGTTACCCAGAATCTCTGGGACATTCCCACCCACATCAGAAGATCCTGCCCAGTACAGAGTTTCATTCTTAAAAATTAAACCACTCAAGGGTTACATCTTAACAAACAGGGAAGCACTGTGAAGAATAATGCATGTAATAGAAAACAGGATTTTTACTGTCAGCAGTTTTAGGTAGCAGCCAGAAGTTTTGCTGAACCACTGAAAGGAACTAACATGAGGAAGATGAGCAGAAAAACGTGTTGCAGTAATCAGATCTGATTGTAATAAAAGCATTATATATAATCTGTTTCAGTTAAGCAAGGAAACATCTATTTTATTTTCTTTTTTTTGAAACAATATTTGGATAAGGCAACATGGCAAGCTCTAGCAGCGTGTTCAGATGTGCAAAGCCTAATGTCAAGATGAGAACAATCAGACACTGGGATAATCTACCAAAGGAAGTGGTAGAGTCCCCTACACTGGGGCAGTTGTGAGACTCAGCTTGACAGGGTGCTGTGCCATCTCTTTTAAACTACATAGATGTATTTACATGTAGAATTTACCTGAAAAGGTTGGACTAGATGGTCCTTGAGGTCCCTTCCAACTTGGTATTCTGTGGTTCTATGAAGATGTTTCCAAATTTGCTAAAATATTCCAAGAGTAAGGTACCTGCTGTTGCAACACTGATAAGGACTATTGCCTCTTGTCACAAGTATATTTTTCCTTTCTGCCTGTCACTACTGATCCTTTTGCTTTTAATTAATCATCCCCTAATACTTTTCCAAACCTAAATTCAAAATCATCTGAAAAGTAAAAGACTGCCATATCAGAGTTTGATGGAAGCATTATAAACAGATTACCTGCTCAGTGAAGAAAACACCGTGGCAAGAAACACAGTATTTAATGAATACTGGTGGAACTGGACTAAAACCCAGCAGAACAATACACCCAATTTCAGTCTGGCTGGAGGTATGTTCAAGGAACAAATGAAATCCTGGCGCCAGATAGGTCAGAAACCAAGCACTTAGTCCAGCACAGGACATGAGACAGTCCAATAAAACTCCGTGGTTCACAGAACCGAAGGCAGCTGCAGTCTCTAATAACATGAGTACAGTCAAGGACCCTGCAACAGAGTTAATAAGCAGATCATTACAGACTCTGACCAAGGCAGTCTCCATACTGACCTAATCGAAATCCAGAATGGAAATTATCACAACGTGCATGATGAACCAATTAGCCTGGAGCTGGGTTGCTTCCACCTGCTCTAGTTTCTCAATTTAGAATGGTAAATTAAAACCAAAAAAAGATGAGAGAACATGTCAGAAGAAGAACATGTGGTTCTTTAACACAGGAGGATGGCATAGACTTGAAGAAAACTGGGCTTCTCTGTGTGGCACCAGCTTATTGCTTCCAAGCAGACCAGAGTTTGGTGTGGAGTGTTTTTGTTTGATTTGTGTTTGTGTTTTTGTTTGGTTTTGTGTTGTTTCATTTTGCTTTTGGATCATCATAGTCCTAGTGTGATGGGATGTCCAGTCCTCCAAAACAGAAAATGACTCATCTAAGAGTTTAGGCTTGATACAGAGATGTAGATTAAAAACTGTGATCCCTGAAAGCTCTGCTCTGTGGATCTCTACATTTTCTCTTCTTTCTCCATGTCCCAGCCATTTCATTGTGGACTGGCTGGCCCTGCGTTGCCTTGGGCTTGAGTGTCAGCCCAGCTCCCACACTGGCACCCACTGAAGACAGGTTCACGTGAACAGGGGAGGGAGGTGACAGTTCTTGTGCAGGCAGCTGCCAGGTGGTGGCTCTGTTCCCCACCCCTTATATGAGAACATTGTGGCCGGAGCCTGCACCAAGACTGTGGAGATACAGGGAAAGCTTTCTTCCCCGCTTCCTGAGGATGTTTTCCATCTCCATTCCCTTTCCCAGGGACTGTTGTGACTATCCAGGTCTAAGGGGAAACTCGCAGAGGGTTTGGTCAAGCTGAGTCACTGTACATCAATGAGCCAAGGACTTATGGGAGAGGTGGAGGCTGACTGTGTCCTGCACCTTTGGGTACCCATCAGACAGGGCAGGATTTGAATCCTTCCCTGTTGAAATACCCATGCATTTTGCACTGCACTGGTGTTTAAAAAAAGACTAAATAATCTGGAAAAATCAGACTTAGCAATGCATTGTATAGGGAAATGTGGGGTGGAAAAGTGGAAGAAGGTTGCCTGGGGATTTACCATGCAAAATAAGAGTTGGCCTTTGTAATTCCACCTGCAATAGCATTTGGGTCCTTCCATCTATTTGTGGCTCCACCCCTGAGTACCAGAGTTGTCTGTAACACAGGTTTGAAGAGCTCAGGGCAGGGTGATTAATGCAACTCCCATAATAGATTTGTAAGGTCATGACAACTTAGTGGGGAAAGCAAACACACAGGAATGTGGCAGCAGTAGACCTAAGCATAATATAGTTGGTGGCTCTAACTTTGGTTTAGATAAATAGTCAGAAGGAAAAATAATAGCAAACCTAGAACTGGCCTGGGAAACTCATCTACCAGATAATCTTTTTGGAATCTTAAGTGTCTGTGAAGTGAGATAAGTCTGGATGTATTCTTTTAATAGCATCCAATAAAGGGGGATTTCTTACGTCTGTTTTAAAGGCAGTTGGTTTCTTTCACAGTCAGAATAACCAGACTCTTTGACTGTTCCTATAATCTGGGTTGGCAGGTTTTGTGCCTAATATTTCACCTTTCTCTAGTGCTGGTAAGGTAAAAGGTAAACCTTTTACACAAACCCTAAAGGACTTGTGGCAATTGCACGAGTTCCTGCTGGACAGAATCCAGACTCATGGTGTCCCAGCACACCTTGCACACACTGTGGCTGGGTACCAAGCATGTGCTCGACTTTTGGTGACAATGAATAATCTCCTGCTAGATTTTGCAGAGTTTTCATATTTTTTTTGGTAGATTTTACTAGTGGACGGGCAAAAGAATGGGAGGAATGACTGCAATCAAAAAGATAATTGCTCCAAATCTCATTCTTTGAATATCATTCTATATTCCAAGGGCAGCTGTTCTCTGTTCTGCAAACTGCCCATACCAAGGGCCTGTTGCATCACCCGGGGCTGCTGACTCTTGTGAATCACTGACACACACGTGACTTTGCACGTTCTTGGCCTCGTGGTTTTTGCAGGAGTGTTTGAGAATAAGATCTGTAAGGTTAAACAACAATGGGAAGTAGTAAAAATGAAAGTCTGTAACATGTCACTAAAGAACAAGTCCTCGTGCTCTACAGAGTAAGCTTGGGGTGGGCGCTGGAGGGTGGACTGGGGCTCCCTGAGCACTCTGGGGCACCACGGCCAGAACCTGTTACCTTCTGCTGCTGTTACTGAAAGGAGGATGAAAGATGCAAGTACCTGGATGGCCGTAGAGGGCTGATGTGTGAAAGAGGTTGTGAGGACCAGGGAGCACAAAGAAAGACTCCAGGCCCCTGAGTACACATACATATCCTGGAGTCCTGGCTTTAGCTGGGAAATGGGAAAGGTTTTAATTTAAAATTTGATTTAAGGGAGAGAGACTTTTTCATTAGCGTAGCAGTTACTCAGTTGGGAGCTATTGGAAGAAATTAAAGTACATTTGGCAATCTATATGCTTCAAGCAGGAATGGGATCTATCTATTCATCCACCTTTCTGCCTAATCACATAAATTCCATGATATCCAGTGTTATGTTTTCCCTTTCCTGCAAAATCCAGCTGAAACCCCAACGAGAGGGGAAAGTTATTTTTTAAATATAATAACAATCAACCCATCTCTTAAGTTTTTGTATTACTCTTTTATGGGTTTGTTTTGTGTGTGTTTGTTTTTTTTTTCTGCTGTTAACAGGATTGTTTTTCTCTCAATCAACTGGAAAATCACACCAAACCATTTTCTGTCTTTTTTTTTCTTCTCTTTGTAAAAAGACATTTTTTCAGAGGGGGGAAAAGGAAAAGCAGGAAAAAACAACAAAAAAAGAAATTTAAGTCAAGCAAAGCTTGACAAAATAAGGGGAGAGTGGTTCTGGGAGGAGTGTGTTGTGTACATAGCCCCGTGTTGATATGCAGTTAGCTCCTTTCTCAAACAGCTTAGCATAAAGTTTTGTAAGTTGTTGTGTTGCGGGGTTTTTTTTTTTCCTCTTTTGTCAAAAAAAATTATGAAAGTGTCATTTTTCCTTTGCGGTTAATTCAGGAGAGATCCTCAATTCGAGCAGGGCACATTTTCATGCAAATACAGCAGCACAGTTTCCAGCCCCCTAATAGCTTCTTACAAATGATGTGCCATTACAACGAGGTTTATTTAAACAAATTTAATACATCTTTAATCAAGCTGGAGAGCATTTTCAAAGGTCACGCTCCAAATCAGGATCACTGTTCAGAGCTTATCAAAGTATTAGCTTAAGGGGGAGGGAGAATTATTTCTTGGACAAGTAATTTTAGGCAAATCTTTATTTACATTTTTATTCAGTTATTAAATTTTATTCCTTTCCCTCCTCCTCCTAGTCTCCATTTATGAACCTATAAGAAAGTCTGTAAATGGAGCCATAAGCATATCACAGCAGTTACTATTTCCAGGGGCTATTCCTTTGAATCTAGTGGGCCTATAAAAGCCAGGATGAAGTCACTTTTTTTTTCCTCTAACACAAGCTATGTGTATCCATTTCGTACAAGAGGCTCTCGCCTGCAGATCTGAGATGAGGATAAATGCACGATTAGATATATTTTTAAAGCAACAAAACAAGTTAAAACCAAATGTTGAGCATAGTGGGTATTTCAAGGTGCTTGCTTGTTCCTGCTGTGAGAGGACAATTGTTGATGTAAAGTCCCATTAAAACTAATGGGAGCTGCACTAATGTACCAAGGGAATCCACCCCACTTCACACCTCTGGAGTCGTTCTGTGGCCTGTTTAAAGATATGTGCCTAATAATGTTTTAACTTGGGTGTAAGCAGTCTTCTGTTGATGTCTCTGGTGATGGCACCTCACCACGTGCTCTGAAGTCAGTGCTCCTGGAGCTCAACCTCATGTTTGTAAAGCTCCATCCTTTGGGCTCTGCTTTACAGCGGTAACTAATGAGGCACCAGGATTAAAGGAGGAGTGAACTCTGTAAGAACACAGAAATACTCCTGAGATTTTAATGCTCATTAGACTGAGGAGCCTTCAAACTTTTCATTATGGGCAAGTAAAACTGGGCATCTGAGAAGATAATGAAAAGAGCTTGTGCAGGCTCTGTTAATTCTCTTTTTAAGGCTCACCTTGCTTGGTAATAGGGTTAAAAAGGAGCTATGCTGAAGTAACACAAAAGCACTCCTGCAAAGCAGGTTTTGCAGGCTACTAACTTGATTGGTTGCTGTGAAGAATGGTTTTGTCCTAAAGCCTTCAATCCTCACCAAGAAATCTTTACAGCTAGCACCTATGGCCTTCCTGTGGCTTCCAGCTTAATAGGCAAGGGAGTATGCAGAATAAATAAAGGGTATTCTTATTGCCTGGTTTTCATTGATTTGTGAACCAGTGGATGTCCCGTGATGCTTCTGGCAGATGTAGTATGTTAAGTGTCAGCCTGAGTGCACTTGCTTTTTGCTTCTTGACAAGGATTCCTCCTAACGCTCACAAAATTGCACTGGCTCAAAAGTCTTTATGAAAATGGGCAAAGAAATAACTGGCTAGGTGTTCAGCTGCCTCTAAGCATCACAAAATGCAAATGTTGCTTCAGTACTGGCCACAGGTTTGTTGCTGAAAACGGTAGGCATCAGTCAGAGAAAGGAAATGATGCTCTGTGATATTTGTGCCAATAAAAATCCCCCGATTCAGACTAAAAAGGAAGGCCCATGACCTGGTTGGAGACAACTGGCCAAATCCCTGTACTGAATGGTTAGTTGTACACTGTGCACAGCCATCTGCTGAATAGCAAACTCAAAACACAACTTTGGTCAGCGTGGGGTGAGGAAATCACAGAATCACACATTCTGTGTGGGAAGATCCTAAGAACAAATCTGAGAAGTGCAGCAAGCTCATAAGTTTGGGGTTTGTTTCTTTTTTTTTTTTGTTATTTTTTTCCCCTCTGTTTGAGGTCTTCCAGAGGATTATTTCCTGGTTTTTACTTGGCTACACCAATCTGTATTTACCTGCAGATATACTTCGAGTTGTTCCTCACTTCCCTCTTCAGCTGCAGTAGGACAGGACATTTTTCTCTGCACTGTAGGTCCCACATTGACATATTCTCCTGTGAAGTAACAGAGAAGTGCAACATCCCACTTCTAGAGACCTGTCTTCCTAGGAAAGGAATGTAAATCTTTATTTTCTGTCTAGTAAATATTCACAGAGTAATTTATCCTGCAATTTACTTTGTTTTTTGGTGGTTGTTTTTGGTGGTTGTTTTTTCAGTTTGGTTTTGTGTGTGTGTGGATTTCTTTTGTGTTTTGGTTGCTTGTTGTGTTTTGTTTGGTTTTTTCAACGTCCAAATGATCCTTTTCCATAGTGGTTATAGGTTTTTTTATTTATTCAGTTTTTCAGTGAATGGTTTTTCAGTGATGGTTAGTATTTGACGTCCCCACTTTGTTGCTGGTGACATAAAGGACATGATATTGTTTCCTTTTGTTGCTTAGAAAGGGTTTTTATAAAGGAGGACTTGAAGAAACTTTGAACTTCTGAGCAAGTTTATAGAGCAATACCAGATCAGTAGAATTAGGGAGCATCAAAGGACATTTAAGTGACTGAAAGGTCTGGACTTCCACTTTCTCTGTTGTTAATGGGACTGCAAATTCAAATCCCTTGGTTTCTGAGACTCTTGCTTCATCTTTTTTTTTATTTTTTTTTATTTTTTCCTCATAGAAAGCATTCCTTAGAGAAGAAAAAAAGCAACAAAAAAGGGGATGCTTCTTGAAATGTAATAACTATGCACAGACTTTACATTGATTTATTATTTTTTTCATAGTCATGTGGCATCCTATGTTCTTGTCTGGGGACAGATTTATCTGTGCAATGCTTTGCATCCAGTAGCTTCTGGGGTGAACAGTAGTATCCCAGAGCCTGAGCCCCAGCCCATGAGCCTCATGTGGTAGGTGCTGTGTAAGCACAAGTACTCCTCCATGTCCAAAGGTGGTGGAATAGGTGAAGGTGGAGATTGCCAAAGGGAGCACAGACAAACTAATAAACTTTAGTAGACCTTGGGATGGACTGAGTATGCTGGCACCAAGCCAGAAAAAAAAAAAAATACCACGGAAGAAAGGATGAGGGGAAATAGTTGCAGAAGGCATAAATTTTGGGGCTGTACAGCTAGAAGCGAGCGCAGAAGGACGTCAGACCATTGGATGTAATCTCAAGATGTGGCTATCGGGTTGAAGATGAAATGAAATCCTGATTGTCATATTTGTAACGCATGTCTCCACTCTGGTGAACAGATGATAAAGGAGCACTTCAAAGCTCCTGTAGTTTTCCTGTCCGCTGGACTTCTGTTGGTGGTGATCCTCTTGTCTACAGGTGCAGTGAGATTCCACCTCCTTGCAAATTCCCCTGATGCTTCAGCAATAGTTAATCCTTTCCACATCATCCATCTACTTCTTTTTGTTAATTTTTAGTAGTTTATAAGAATTTCAGTATTAAGACTGTCTTTTCTGTGACACATTCTAAATTACACTATCAACATGCAGGGTTTTTTTTCCCCTTTCCATATTTGTATCATGTTGGGTTTAGTCCCTTTTCTGTTTTCAACAGTTTACGTGTTTGTTATGTGAAAATCAATTCTCTGGAATATTTTGTTTGACTGTAATGAGTTGCTTGACCTCTTTTGGCTCCCAGCTCCCAGCAGGGAGTTAACGCTTGTGCTCGTAGCAAGAGTTTTGTTCCCCTGGTTTGACAGGCAGAGGCTCTTCCCAGTATGTACATGGGTGTACACAGTAAAATATTCCTGCTACAAATATGAATGCATATGGAGCTTTCATCACCATTCACAAAACACGAGGAGGATAAAACATAAACATAGGCTGGAAGTGAATAAATTTTGATTTTAACCTCATCCTTAAGGATGTACAGAAAAGAGGTAGCGATCAAACTCTAAATTAAACATAAAAATACAAACCCTAAATGCAAAATACCCCCCAAAACCCCACGGCCAGTTTACTCCAAATTTCACTTGGGCAGAAACAGTGGAAATGTGTTTGTTAAAGACTGGAAATACTCTGTTTGAAGCCACTTACTAGTGTGTTATTTTCTATTAAATTATTCTTTTAAAAGAAATAGGTTTAGAAAGCTTGAAGTTACAGGGAATACTCTGTTCTGAAAGGATCTAAATGCAATGGAATGATTTGAACAATCTGAACCTGTTCTCACATACTCAAACTGTGTCCAGCTTGCATGAAAACATTAGTTTTTCAGAGGTCAGGATTTCACCATGAGAACTTATTTTTCTTCTCTTTCTCTTTTGTTTCTACTATGTGATTAGAAATAGCCAAATATAAAAGCTTTATTCAGCTAAAGGTAACTGCCAACTGGCTGTCCGTTAATCTCCTGTTCTTTAAAGCTGCAAAAAAGCTTCATCCATCAGCAATAATGTTTTCCTGCTTTTTTTTTATCGACAGTGTTATAATTCTGTGGTTTGGGTTTGAAGAAAGAAACTATAATGGCTAAAATGGTCTCGTGGGCACACACTCGATGCGTAAGAATTGTATCTTCCAGTGGGTATATGCAAGCCTGACAATATTGCTAAAATTCCCATCTTTTTTTATGCTCTGTGACAAAACTTGATACGAATTAACTAAGTGCCCTTTTGATCTTATTTTGCTTCTGTTAAATAAGTAGTGGTTTGAGAAGAAAAGCAAACAAAACAGGACTGTTGACACTGCAAACCCTAAGGGTTCCTTTCCAGATATACTCAGTTGAATCAGAGCAAATAGGTCAGCTGCTATGCAAACTGCATCCAGGGCCTTCTTGGACTTCACGACCCATCAGGCGGTCGGTAATTTTGGCCAGATAGTGCCTTAATATGCTCTGATAGAGCCAAGAAAACTTCTTCCAGGGAAATAACCAAAATAGCAGGAACTTAGTCACCCATATTTGTGCTCTGTCATGTACTGTGGTAAATGCTTAACACATATATGCCACAATGCTGTCATTTAGTCATTGTAATAAGCTGACAAAGTGGTGGGTATTACTAACTAAAAGCACTGAGTATTTTTTTCATGTACTCTTAAAAGTGCAAGAGAGGAAGCTTATAAAGAGCAGGCACCCCGCACGGTGGTGATGTTGAATGTACACGGCCAAAAATTCTGAATTTTAAAGAATAAAAATGGTTTCATCAGTGCTGACTGAAGTACACTGCACTACATGGAAAATAAAAACAGGTGTTTAACCAGAAGGAAAGCAACAGGAAATGGATATATCAAATACGATGTGAAAATACATACTTTTTTTTTTTGGATCAATGTACTAAGTATATGCATATCCAAAAATAAGGTTGACCTGCTGAAAACAAGCAAAAGCACCTCTCTAATGTAATATTGATCCTATAACAACCTTTTTTTATATTATTACTGTGCTCATACATCTTTTTTTTTATGAAGTTCAAGTTTATAGCCTATGCTATAATGGAAATTTCAAGACTTTCACCTAGTTGTCACATACTTTCAGTCCTTACACAATAAAATATTTTCCTCATTTAACATATACCTCCAAAATGAGATAAAGATGAGTAGGTGTAAGTGAGCGAGGAATAGGCTTAACCATGAGTGAGCAATGTGCTCTTGTAGCCAAGAAGGCCAGTGGTCTCCTGGGGTGTATTAAGAAGAGCGTGACTAGCAGGTCAAGGGAAGTTCTCCTGTCCCTCTGCCCTAGTGAGACATCTGGAGTATTGTGTCCATTTCTGGGCCTCCCAGGTCAAGAGAGACAAGGTATTACTGGAGAGAGTCCAATGGACTGCTACAGAGATGCTGATGGGACTGGAGTATCTCTGCTTCGAGGAAAGGTTGAGACACTTGGGTCTGTGTAGCGTGGAGGAGACTGGGAGGGCATCTTTTCAATGCTTATCATTATTTAAAGGGCAGAGGTCAAGAGGCTGGGACCAGGCTCTTTTCAGTGGTGCCCAGTGATAGGGCAAGGGATGATGGGTACAAACTGAAACCCAGGTGGTTCCCTCTGAACACGAGATAAAAACTTTTTTACTGTGAGGGTGTCAGAGCCTGGACCAGGCTGCCCATGAAGGTTGTGGAATCACTCTCCGGAGAGATTCCAAACCCACCTGTACATGATCCTGTTTTAACCTGCTCTAGGTGACCCTGCTGGAGCAGTGGAGGGGTTGAATGAGATGATCTCCAGAGGTGTGTTTCATCTCCTACTGTTCTGTGATAGCCTCGAGGTCCTGATGTTTGGATGCCAACAGTCACATCTTTGCAGAAATTTTTTCACAATTTGCAGGAGGCAGTGATAATATTCACCCTACATGTGAACATCTGCCCTTCAATAAAGGGCATTTCTGCTTTTCTTGAAATCTCATTTCTGAAGGACACAAACCAACATGGGCACATGTTCTACCATGCACTAATTATAAGATAAAAGAACTACTTTTTTCATCTGACCTATGTGATCCTACAGAGTAGCACTAATCTCTGAAATACAATTATTTCTGTAGCCCCACCAGTGGCCTTGGGTCACTTTTCCTGGCTCAAGCCCAATTTTACAGTATTCTATGGTGTTGGTGTTTTTGTTTCATGCCATCACTAAGATCCTACCTCCACAGTTAACCTCAGCTGTACTTCAGTCTCTTTGCCTGTAGTTGCACAATGATTCGGGGAAAAGGTTTGCCTTAAGTTTTTCCATGTAGAGCTGCCCTACACTTCCTTACCATTTTCAGTCTCTGGGGACATCTCTCTGCCCAGTGTTTAACTGACCTGGCTCCTGCAGTATTTTCTTCAGAAAGCTGCTGCCTGGTTTTTCTCTCTTTTTACTCTCTAAATCAATCTTGAGTTACTGGGTGGTTTTTTTTATTTTAATCTCTGGTTTTGGAAACATAGGCCAGTTGCCTGTCTAGTGATAAGTGTTGCATTTTCAAGATTATGCCATGAATAATTATTTCTTAAGAGCCTTTTATTTTTGCCTTGCAAATCTCCCTTGCATTATTTCCTTTCCCATTTGTGCCTCCTAACATCGTGTGTTTTAACATTCGTTCAGTGCCAAGCTGCCGACAGGATAACGTGTACCTTCTCCTGTCCTTCATCTGAACATTGTCTGCTTGGTGGGGTTATGAAGTCCCGCTGGTGGGCTGCGCAACTGGTGGGAGAGAGGGAGGAAAAAAATAAACCCTGTATGCATTGCATTGCAGAAAAGAGGTATTGACAAGCGCTTAAGTACTTGGTGCATACTCTGAAAGGAAATATTTTTGAATTTCCAAACCAAAAAGGTTCCAGCAGTGCCAGCCTGAATAGGAGATGAGAAAGAAATGACTCCAAACCCCCTTGAGTTGCCAGGGTGGGAGCTATAGACGTGGAGAAAGCAGAGCCAAGAGAAGAGATAATCGGTTAATATCCTTATCGCCTTCAAGTCAGTAGCAAAATGCGCTCTCAGTGGTGTGAATATGTTCACTGAGGAGTTCAGGATCACACGCTGAGGCAGAGGATGCTAATAGGTGCTAGCAGGCCCACTCATAAAGTCTATGTTCAGCATCAGTGATTAAGTAAGGGAATATTTGTCCTGAAGTGCCTGGAAACAGGCTGCCTAAAGCCTTCAGGAGTTAGTTGACAGAGGCAAAAATACCCTTTGCTGTAACCATCCCTCCCACCTGAGGTTCCTGGGGTGTCTCATGAACACAGGCGGAGGTTGAGGAGACCTTTGAACGGTTGTTGATGGAGGGAAGAAGTCAAAGGCTGACTTCCCAGCCCAGGGAGTGTGAGAGGGACCTCAGCAGCACGAAAACAAGGGAGGCTGCAGTGGGAAATGAGGCGATATGTACCAAGAGTAATTATTTTGAGTTAAAAACCAAACCAAAACCCACTTCATTCGCTCGTGTTTTTACTATGGGGGAGATTAGAGAAGACAACCCAGAAGAGAGGAGTGAACCATCTGCCATTGCCCTCTTTCCAAGCTGGTGTCCAAGCTAACGCGACTCACTCCGTGCTCCTTCAAGGCAGTGCTCCCTGTCCTTACTGTATATGGAGAAACATCCCCGTTTCCCACATTTTAAATCAATCTCAGGTTTAAGTGAAGGTGCAGCCTTAAAAGTTATTACGGCTCCAGTGTTTCCCCTGATAAATTACATGAATAACATTTGAGACAATGCATTGTTAAATATTTATGTCTAGCACTATAGAACCAGAAAAAGCACAAGAACCCCTAGAAGAATAAATATATTTACCTAAATAAATTACTAAGACAAATATACTCCTATGTGCTCTGTACCAATAAACAGTAGGTATTCACTAAATTGTGGAATATAAATGGCTCATTTCCTCTAAATGTACACTGAAAGATCTATAACATGTTACACATTTCCTGTGCTTTGCATATATATTTCAATATTCATCATGAAAAGGCTTGCTTATGTGTCAATATACATTACTTTGCATACATTAAGAAAATATTTTTTTAATTTTACCATTACAGATGTGCTTTAGTATTTGGGGGGCGTGGGGGGGTGGTGGCGGCAGAAGCAGAGGCCTAAATTTCACGATTAACCCTTTCGCGGCTCGTCCTTTTTTTTATCAACGTGACATTTGCACAAAATGAATTGCTTGCTTAGACACAGCTAACTAAATAAAAGCAGGCCAGAGCTGATAGTATGAAAAATGGATTTTCATTACTGTTTCATTGATTCTTGTAAATAAGGGCCTGAGGCCTGCTCCAAAAAGGCTGCAAACAGTAATAATTTAATCTGAGGTGACATAGACCAAAATGTATGTGGACAAAAATCATCCTTGAATATTAAACAACAGCCTCAAGACAGAGAAAAGTGTTGCAGGCGAATTTAAATGTATGCAGATCGGTGGGTAACATATTTAAAAACAGAAATTAAAGATTCCTGTCATAAATCACATTTGCTGCCATGGATATGCCTTGTTATGCTGGCGTTTAAGAAAACCTGAAAGGTTAAGGCAGTTGGTGCATTAAATCGTACAAGGATAATTAATACTTTTCTTGTGGCTATTTATAAGAAATGGAAAATATAGTTAGATCAGCTGTGGCACTGTAGTAATTTGAGGGGGAAGAAATGAAAGTATGAGTCAATAGTTTTAACTGGACAAATGTCAAAAGCTTAATGATGCAGTATCCTAATTTGGAAGCCTTTTGAAAGTTATATATGAAAAAAATAGATAAAATAGTTCATTATTATATTGCGCATAGAATTTGGTTGCTTTTTGAACCTTATAACCTGTTTAATAAAAAGAATTTAAAATAATTTATTCAGTTGCAGTTTAAAAACCAAATCAAACAAAAAAAATCTCTTCCGTGAAAGCAAAGTGTAAATCTGGTCTCGACTCTGGAACCATGAAATTTTGTTTGTTTTTTTTTCCTTATGCATCTTCTAATTAAAAAGACCACTGTATTTTGCCATAAAATAGCCTGAAACTACGTGTAAAAACATTATTTCAGTTGTAGTACTTTGACTTATTACAGTAGTACCTACTGCTCAGGATGGCTTGTAGCAAGACTAATGTAGAAAATAATTTTCCCCTTCAACCTGCTGAAACATTAATCCTTTATTTTTCTTTTCCTTTCTCTATTTTTTTTTAAACTTAAAGTTACATTCAAACAAACCCTTCCAACTACTGTAATTCCCGAGAGGAAAATACTCCTTCATTACTCATCGAGCTCAGGTTTATGATTGGCCTATTATTTAAAATTCCTTTTTTTTTCTCCTTTGCTTTCATGAATAAAAACAATAAACTTTAGTGGTATCAAACATTATTAAAGGGTCTCAAAGCAACAAGACAGAAGGTTTATATGACCAAACTCTCTTAATATAAAGGAGTTGTATATTTTCAGATGTCACTGCCATTCATCTCTTCTCTTTCTCTCTCTCTCTGCCTCCCTTAAGCTAAGAATAAAGATCCTATTTAAAAAATCTCACCAGCATGTAATAACTTTTCACCTGTTTCATGAGAAGTTAAACATTTGGAATACAATTTGCCTCACTATTATTTTTATTCTAAATGAAAACAGGAAGTATTTCTTCAGAAGAGATTAAAAAAAAAAATAAAATCAGTAAGACATCCAAAAGCTATTTTCAATCTGCAAATGGCTATTGCTGTCAGGGAATGTATTTCTTAGACCTCAGTGAATTTCAGATCTGTTTGGAGAATATTTAATCTATCGTTATACCAAAAAATTAGATTTTTGAAACTCTACCCTGGTTTGGATTTGCAAATATTAATAAAAATTACCATGGCTGCATGCGGATCTTTGGAAACAAAGATTAGCAATTTTTTTCACAGCTCTAGCTAGAACACGCTGTCTTTGGCAAGTTTCTGTTTGCAACAAACAAAATGTGATACTTTATAGGTTATAATATTCATCATTGCCCTGATGTGTCATTGGTATGTGGTGTCACACCCTGCTACTTTCTGGACAGTGTTTCTGATTTGATTATGAGAAACCTTTTCTTAAAAACTTGAAGAAAAAAAAAATCAGAAGAAATTAATCTAATCTAAATCAAAGAGATATTCTTATTTCCCTTCTTTCCCTTCAGAGGATTACTTTACAAATAAAAAATTGGTTGTGAAGTAGATTCAGCTTGCTGACTTTCCAATAATTCTCTGGAAAATAATCCGAGTTCAAAGAAGAATAAAAAAAAAAAGCTGCTAAATCAGAAATTTTGCAATCCAAACCCAACAGCTTTAAAAAGCTTCCATCAAAATGGAGAGATGGAGAAATATTCCTTTGTAGTAGTCCTTAGACAACAATGTGGATTTAGCAAATGTGGTGATTTTGGTGATGCCAGTATTCTTTCTGCTTAAAAATATATAATATCTTCCTTCTGCAGTGGTTTGAGTATCAAAAGCTGAGCTGCATATGGACTTTTTTGGTTAGTACTTCGTTTTTGCAAAAAGGAATAGTATAATGATCTGTTAAATGAAAATATTTATATTTAGTCACACCCTACTAATTCATGAACCATATCTTCGTACTTGAACAGTCTCCTACATTATGGGCAATCAAAAATTGGTCGTGTCGGTCAGAGCCTTGTAGATTTTTATTTTTATTTTTTTTTTAAATAAAAGCAAATTGTTTCACAGCCACTCAATCAATAAAAGAAGTATAACTTTTTATCTCTGGTACAAAGCACACTTTACATACAATAACTATAAACTGTGTGCAAAGTTATTCTGACAGTGGTATGTTCAGCAGAAGGAAAATGTCTCAAACATTATATTTTGATCTGAATAAGCATGCAAACTGAAAAGAAAGGCTCACATTCACGAGGGGAAACAATTTTTTTTCCTTTTTCCCCCCTCTTTTTGAATTTTTTAAGCTAGTAAACAAGCTGAAAAGTCACAAGATCCAAAAAGCCTGCAAATCTCACCCTAGAATTTTAAGAAGTGGTTTGAACGCAACTGTGTTTATCTTTATTTTGCCTAGACATCTGCCAGTACATTTCAGGCTGCTGCTGATCGGTAGGGCTGAGCAAATAACTTGTAATTAATAATGTTTTCCTTGAATTTATACTACATTTTCTGTTTATGAAATATGTGAAGAAGATCATGACATTTTCAAATGTCTTTGTTATTCAAAGTTAGTTATGAATTTTTTCCATGGCATATTTTTCCCTGTGGGTGGTATTCACTCGTGTGCATGCACAAGGACTAAGCAGTACTTAGACCCCACTTAAATCTTCAAAATGTGCCCTCTGCAGAGGATTGATTTTTCATGCAAAGGGACTTGTATATTTGATCAGATTGATCTTCAGTTTCCTATTGAAACAGATAGCTACAGGAGATAAGTTGCAATGCAGCAGTGCCGTGTAAAGAGGCTGGATGTTCAGTCCGGCAGCTGTAAAGGAACCGCATGTAAATCAGGCTATTCCTATAAATAATATATGCTTCTTAGAAGTAAAACTTAAAGCAAATGATACTCTTGTTGTTAACGTGTTAACTCTTAGTAAACACAAAGCTACCCACGAGCTACAAGTTTTTATATCTACTAGCCACACAATTTTTTCAGCCTTCAAATCCAAGCGGCAGTTTTCGCCATGTCAGGGGTAGTTGCGTTAAGAAGCTGATGCTGTAATGCCTGTTTTGTTTTGTTTTTAATATGAGTGTTCCTTTCCATCGTGTGGCTGGAGGACTTTCAGATGAATTGACAGGCTATCACTGGTGGGCTAGGAAAATACCAAACCGTAACGATGCGTTGAACGTACCTTTTAGGAGAATGTGGGCTGCATGGGTGGTATGGAGGAGACCACAGCACTGCAGAAGCTGTAACCCTTTCCAAAGCCAGAGCCACCAGGGAAGGAGGCACAGAAACAAAGGAGAACCAGTAACCCCAACTTCCACATCCCAAGTCCCTAAATCATGCTGTAGATGCTGGCAGTGGATTCGTTCAGGGGTGAAAGGGGTAAAGGAAAGCACAGAATGGGAAAAAATGCTCTTGCCCGAAAGGCTTGAGGTCGAGCGTGACTTTGGCCATGGTGATTTCTCTCTTCACTTAGCCTAACTGAGGCCTTAACTTTTTCATGCCAAATCACCAAGACCTACACCTCTCCCTTGAATCCTTTCTGGCAGTTTCTCCTCATAAAAGGCCTTCTTAATTGGTTTCTTCTTCCTCAGGCCAAATGTTGTGAGCTTTCTCTGCTCCTCTAAGCACCAGGGGTGTTGCTTCAATGTTCACTCCCATTAGATGACTCCCAGTTCCACCTCAAGCATGATTCATAAAGTTTAAAGCCAAAGGGAATAGTTAGATCATCGAGTCTGACCTCCTACATATCACAGGCCATCAAATTTCACTGAGTTACCTCGGGATTGATCCCAGTAAGATTTGTTTTTCTGCAGAGTAACGTGGAGAAATCACCCAATCATTGTTTAGAGTGGTCAGGGACTGGATCATCTCTGTTTCTTCTCAGTGGATTATTCCTGGGGTGAATTACCATCAACCTTGTTGAAAGGACTCAGAAAAGCATTAAATCAGTCTTTCTTAATTTCCAAAGATCAAGTTGCACCCTCCACCTAATGGATGGATAGGTAATAATCTTTTAGAGCGTGTCCTGTTTCACAGAAACTCCACAGAAGCATGAGGCACTGTATGTTTAAAGGCTGGTTTTGTCTCAGAAATTGCTTTTTTCCTCTCAATATTCCTACATTAATATCTTTTTCAAGTGGCATAATAGGCCAAATCCAAGAGCATGTCAGATTTATGATTTTATTCCATGTATGAAGGAGTATATTGTTTCCCTTCTCTGTAAGATGTGACTCTACAAAGATCAGCCGGAAAGCTGATCAACAGTCTCCCTCCAACAATGGACAATAGTAGATTGTTATGGAAAAATGTAAGAACGGGCCAGAGAGAAAGTCCCCTTGGCATATCCTGGCTGATTCTCTCTGTGAATTAGAGACCTCTTGAAGCAGAGGTGATGTGATTATCACTGTGTCATCGCATTGTGTTTACTTAACTGTTGTTTATTGGATAGACACTTGGGTAAATAATCCTATTTAAAACTTGTGTTTTGATCTCCACATCTTCCTGATGAGTTCCACAACTCACTAATGCACTATCTGAAGCACTTGAATTTGTTAGCTTTAAGTTTGGGACCTGCTTGTCTGAGTGTTGCTAATTTCTTGATTTATTGGACGCTGTTGAGTTGGGATTTTTTTTTATTTGATAACTCATAGCACTACACACACTTCAATACAACTTTATCATCCTCTTCTCAAATCTTTTTAGTGCTGACCTATGTTTTCTTTCTTTTTGACAACTGAGTCTAAGCTCTGATTATTCTCCCTGCCCTTAGTTCTGGTTCTGTGCCTGTTACATACTTTTCAAGGTTAGAGTGATCAGAAAGCTGTGATTTCAGTATTCAAAATATGAGCACGCAGCACATTTTAAAAATGCCATGAATGATGTTTATGCTTGTTCTCTATCCTTTTCCCAACAATTCCTGGCCTTATTTTACTTTCAGAATGCAACTGATCATTGAGATGCCACCTATTTGCTGCTCATTAGCGACTCCAAATCTTTTCTCTGATTTTACCTGATATTTAAATGCATCGTATACAAAGACTTTCTCCACAGGGTATGCTTGAAGTGGTTTCATATAATGACTATTTGTTCAAATTCAAGTTACCTTGAGGATGCCTTTGCCACCCCTGGTTGTTTACTAGCTGTTCAGTTGACCAAATATTATCTCTATCCTGAATTTCATCCAAAGGGAGCTGCAAAAAAAAAGAATTCTCTAAACTGTTACTCTTACAGTTGCCATTTTGTTTGAAATTAAGCACTTCAGTAAAAAAAAACCCTACCACACACACAGATTCCAGAACAAAACTAGGAAAATATTTAATTTTCATCTATAAATAGATCAGTTAGCTCCGAAGAGCAGTATAATACATTTGTTTTCACACAGGAAGAAGGAGCTCATTACACATTGGCACCACCCCTCGTTCTAGACCCATGTGGAAATACATGTGTTAAATAACCAACCACTGCAGCAATATATTTATATTTTATATAAAATAATATTCTGGGCCATGCTAGTTTGAATGGTTCACAGAAGCACAAGAAGTCATTAACCTAATCCACAACATAACATGATGTAAATCATATAAGATGTCATGCGTTTTTAGAGGAAGTATTATTTTGAGTGAATACAGACATAGCTATTTGGCATGATTTCTTGAAGGGGATGGGAGTGTTATGACCCAGAAAATGTGCTGCTTTTATTGCTTTGACTCGGGATGTCATGAAGCTTCGCATAAAAATGGAAGTTTCAAACCAACAACTTAAAAAAAAAATAAAATAAATAAAGTTAAATACCAGGGATGTCTTTGTCTAGCTCTAGATTTGGGCTGTGCTGAAGTGAGCATTCCACCCCCTCGTAGTCATGTCTTGACAGAGTCATTTCAAAGAAGACTTACACAAACCAGAAATTCTTCACCACAGAGGGGAAAAAAAAAAAACCAACCAAAAACAGTAGCACTTCTAGTGCTTTTAGATTTTCTTTGTTATTCTATTTTTATTACTGAAGACCAAGAAGAGAAAAATCTGAGTAAGGACAGTGTATGTGATTCATTTTTTTTTGTCATCACAGCTGTCTGCACAAGGTTTTAGAAGCCTACCTGCTCTTGTACATGCTTGGGCTATGAAGATACAGCCCCTTATAAAGCCAGTTCCAGGGCTTGCTGAAGTCATGGGGAGGCTTTGTGAGTGTTCCAGTATTCTTGGATGCAATCTATAGGCTTAGTCCTGCAAATAAGGTTGTAGAAAGATCTTTTGTATGAATAAAGTAATTTTTTTCATAGCTTGGAGTGTTAATTCAGAGGGATGGAGTAATCATGGACAAGTTCCTGGCTGGGTCCCATATGGAAACAGAATCCTCGCAAGCCCAAAATGGTAAAAGATGCTCCCTGGAAGAGTTGCAAATCATTGCTTTTGAGCACGCCTTGAAGCACTACAAAATTAACCTTCAAAGATGATGATACTGAGTGAAAAAAGTTCTGGTAGACTTCCATGAGTTCTGTGCTTGCCCCTTCTGCTTACTCTGTGGCTGTAGTAATCCAGTGTTGTATGGCAATAGCATGAAGATGGGCTCATTGCTTCACTGGGGTGGAAAATCAGGTCCCCTAAAGGTCTTCTCATGCACACAGTAGGAGTTGCACTAGAAATAGCTGTCATTCTGACAAGTGGATCAATAGGACAGGAGTTCCAGTCTCCCTCATTGTTTGTTTGTAAGTAGGTAGGTCTCAAAATGTTGATATAACTGGACTTGTGACACCAAGAGAAAAGTTGACGCTGTGGTATTCTAACCTAAACTCAGATGTAGTTGTAGTTCTTCGTGGGTGGAGATGTAATTCTCATGTCCATTTGCAGTCCACTTCCATAGACTTAAGTGTTTTATGTAGTTAGGGCACTTAACCTACTGCACGAGCACTCAGCTCAGTGGAACTGCCACCTCCTTTGGGGTTCATCCGTCGGTGTTCAGAACCTCTGCTTTGTGCCATCGTGTAGGCAAACGCTTTTGTGTATTTATTCATCTCATTGCAAGAATTTCTGCAAGCATATGCAGACCACTAAGGCCAGCAGTGATTAAAGCCATCCAGTCTTGAGCAGATGTAGACACTTTAGTTCACTCTTTTCATTCTGCTGAAAGAGTATAAATCAGCACCAGGAAGAGAGCTCATCTGTTGCTGAGGATCGCTGCTCTCCCCAAAATGTCTTTCTTAAATGTTGTATTTTTGTAATATCTGCCTGTTTCGTGGCTCCTTTTGTATGTAACAGAGTAGTAAAATGGATGCTAAACTTTTCTTGTGTACCCTGTCTTTGGATGACTACAGTAAGAGCTTGCTAATAAGGAGGTAATGGGAAGGAGCTGTGATTTCTAGAAGAGAAATCATATTGGTTTGATAATTGGTTACCTTTCCAAAACAGTGAAGCTTTGGAGGGAGAATGTGAGAGGAAGCATTATCCATGGAGAGAAAGGATTCAGCCAAAATAATTTTAATTTTAATAGGTGATAAAATCCAAGCTGAAACTAGCCTGTAACATGCACAGCCTCTATTTTCACCAGCACATTTTTAACCACATCTATAAAACATTTCTTTTTTTTTTTTTCTTCCTCTAAGAAGCATTTCTCTAGTTGGTTAATTTTTGTGAGCCTTTCATTTATACAGTAGGTCATCCTCCCAGACAAGCTTTCTGCTGGCCTCAGAGCTCCAAAGGAGCATTTGATTCTCCACATGGACCCTGTCCTCTACCTCTGTTCCTTACCAGCCCAATTAGCCTTAAACTACATTGTTGTCAGTAGCCTAACTACCTTGGAGCCATCAGATAAAAGTTTCTCTTTCCCAACTGCTCTATTCATCAGGAATCCAGCTCAGCCAAGGTTTGTATAACCTGCTATGATGAACCCTCCTACTCAATTGATTTCTGATCCCTAATGAACCATAGGCTGATGGACAATTACTCATCTTGCTGAGACATGTGGAGATTTTTAAAGGCTGGGTACTTGGGAGCTTGCAATACTATATGCTTTTTTATTTAACTTGAGCTGTAATTTTTGACATAGGAAGGATGATAACATTAACTGTTCAACGTCAGACTATCTGGATAATGGCAAAACCCAGGGGGTTTGTTGTTTTTTTGTTTGTTTTTATTTTATTTTTTTTTTTAAAAAAAGAAAAACCTCTCTGACCCTTCATTATTTACTTGCCAATAAACATGGAACAGTGAGTTTTAACAATCTGGTACCTTTAGAAAAAGTTAGAAGCCCCCTGAAATACACTACGATAGAATTTGATACTAATAGTGTAAAGCAGCTCAGTGCTGCTGTTGTGACCTATTGGACTCAGATGGATACAAAAAAAAAAGAGCATGATTATTGCCGTTACTGGGTTATGACTGCCATGAAGTGCTTCAGCCACCTCAGGTAGTGGTTTTTAGCAGAGATTTGCCACGCTGAGTGCTTAAATCTTAACCCTGATGTGTTGATGAGGATACCGAGTGGAATATTAGAGAAAGAATCTATTGCTATACTGAAGCACGTTAATAATTAGACAGCTAAATTTGTTATCCCCAGGGTCATAAAATTCCTCTGGGAAATGAATTATTAAAATCTCTCAGTTTGCAAAGGTATGTGATGCGTGCTGCTTTCCAAAGAAATGGCTTGAAAAATGGCTCTCTGGTTTTTACTCAACTTAGTTTGTTGATCATTTACAACCCGAAATGCGATCAGAAAAAAATCCAAACACATTTTGCTTCTGCTTTAAGCAATTGGCCTGTAAAGCACTGACAGAATGGGTAAACAAACATACAACACAGCTACTTCTGTAGTTATAAGCTGATTAAAATAATGACAACAACAATAAAAACCCAGTGAGGTAGTTTATCAGCATGCTTTTGATTCTGCCATGTGAATAAAAATATTCACCCACCTTATCTTCTGAGAAGTGGGTCATATGATCTGATATGAAGTCACTTGGGAAAATACTTTCCTCGGTGTAGGTGGTTGGGACAAACAGGAAAATTTAGGTTGGTTTTTTTATCTTTCATTTTCCAGTTTCTGTCCCATTTTTGTCTTCCAGTTGCCTGTCACACTTCCTGTAGGGTCTGAAATTATTTGCCTCATAGTTCTTGAAATCCTTTTATGCCCTTTTCCCCATTTTTCCTTTATCCCTGGAGACCAGAAACAGTTTGATATCTTTGGGTGCATTGTTCTTATCGAGAGTGCGTGGCCTTTAAAACTCTGAGCGTGTCTTCATTTGTGCTCTTAGAAAGTCCTTATGATTATGACTATATTTAAATTATTTAGGGGGCCCTATAGATGGGTACTGTAAAATGTAAATAGATATGTCAGTGACCCTTCCCCAACAACAGTGATTTTAAACTAAAATAGGATTTAATGAGAAATGTAGCAATTAATGGAAGCAAAAAGGAATGGGAAGGGAAAAAACCAAAACCAGTGGTCATCTTTGGGTTAGTACAGGATACACCTTGAAAATATGCATGAAAAAAGTTATTGAGCCATCATTTCAACCACCTGCTCTTACTCATTTCCTAGGCTTATCAAAATCTGTCTTAAAATTAATGAACCTCAAACCTACTGCTTCTAGTTGTTCCAGCCTTTAGCTTCTCTAACACACAGCTTTGTGTTTATTTTACATCTGAACTTCTCCCCAGCAAATTGTGTTGATTCCATTTGTCCTCGTGTTGACATCATCCTTTAGAGTATGGTCCCCATCTTTGGTGCTGTACCTTCAGCATAGCTCTATCCTCAGCACAGCTGCATCAGCCCCCAGCACTCTGTTGGTGTAAAGCAAAGATGTTTTCATTTTTAGCACAGACTCTTCTTCAACCCAACACTTTAAATCTTGACTTTGGTAGTCATAAGAAACACTCCCCTCACCACCCCACCATTTTTGCCTCAGTGCCCCTGTTAGACCATGATTGGGCTGGCACAGACCCAGACATGCCCACAGATGGGCAAGAAAGTTTTTGTGTCTGGATTGAAAACTCCAAAATTTTATGAGGCGTGGGTAAAGTGGCTTGAATAACAAGGGGAAAAAGCAAGAAAAAATTGTGTCCAAAATGCAAACTCATTTTTTAATGCATTTGGAAAGTTTGTTTAATATTGATAATGGATTCTGACATAGGTTGTTTTTTTCTTAGTTTGTTTCAGGGTTTTTTGTGTGTGTGTTAGGTTTGATTTTTTTTTCCCCAATTCTCATCTTGCTATTTTTCAAAAACTTTTACATTTCTGTCTTTTGTCTGGTTGCTGAAGTTGAAGCAGTGAAATTGCAGGCAAAAGAAATGTTGATTTCGGACAATGGAGATTTCTGCTCAAAGGTTTTTTTGAGCTCAGATGTTAAAAGTTTGAAAACATTTAAAACCAGACCTCTTCATATCAACTCTTCCAGCTTTTTGTAGAGCATCACTCACTGCTTTGACCCTTTAAAACACACTTTTTTTTAATATGTATTTCTTGATTTTATTGCCACTATTATGTGGCAAGTAGAATGGGGTTTCTTTTAATTTTAGGATCATATCATGTTTTTAACATCATAATAATAGTAAATATTAGTTGAAAATCTGCTTTTCACCTCTGAGAATGTGAGCAGTGAAGGTCAGGAGTTACAAAGAAAGCCCAGGAGCCTCATGGTAATCAGCAGATTTGAAGGAAATATTTAGGTGTCTAAAAGCTCTCTTGAAAAGGTAACGCTGACCTCTGACTTTAAGCACCTAACTTAGCATCAAAGTCCAAAAGTCTGCCTGGAAAACCCTCTTCTGACAACCTGTATTCACTCGTGGTATGAGAGAAAAACCATCCTTTCGGGCTGTGAATATTTTGCAGAGCATCAACACGGATTCCGATGCTCTGCACCAACTCCTGCTTCCTGACCTTCCCAAATGTGCTTTCCAGATCTGATTATTTTCATTTTTTTTTTATCCCCCAAGATCTCAGCCTGCAAGATCGTTCTATTTGTGTTATTCTGCTTTTTGTTGCTGTATGACAGCCTGCTCCCTGACGAAGCCAGGCCAGCTCTCACCACCAGACTCCGGTGGGTGGAAATGAGGACAGCTTCTGTCACTTTGATCTTACGCTTAATAGCAGAGACTGTGGCGTTATTGACAGCTGAGATACCTTTAGCTTCTGCCGGGATATGCTGAGGAGAATTGAGTCTGAAATAGTGTGAGGAAATCGTACCCAGCCCTCGAGAGCGTTTTGTTGCCGGCAGCAAGATTTTGACTCTTCCTTGCCCACCACTTTGCACCAGGCTGGGGGTGGACAGTGTGAGAAAGGGGAGTGGGATAGATCTTGGCGTCAGAAACCAGAGCTACCTGATTGTGCTTTTTGGGCATCACTAGTTGGTGGGGATCACAAAGATTTCTGCTCTTGGCAGGGGAAATCAAGCAGCCCCGAGGCTGCTCCTGTGTGTGCCAAGGGTCGTGTGTTTTGGGGGTGAGGGGTAAGGGGTTGTCTTTGCTTCTCTTCAGCTGCTCACTTTTAAAAAGTATGATGCTCTTTCAAGAGGAATTTCAGTGGAATCAGTTTTACAGATTTGCTGCAAATAGAAAATGGATAAGTAGACTTTAAAAAATAAAATGTTAAGAGCCTCATATTTATTTTTAAATTTTCCTTCTCTTTTTAAAGGTTTTGTGTTTCCACTGTCAGCTCAGGTTGTGAGGTGTGTGCTGAAAATGGTATCTGTGCCTAAGAACCAGACTTGCAAACCGAGGGTAGTTGTTCTTCCCTTACACAAGTGCAAAACCCCAACTGTTTTGTGCAACAGGTATACTGAGAAGTGAAGGAAACTGTTTCCCTAACCACCATTAACAATAACTATAATTACAAATACACTTGGAGTTGTTTTGTAGGCTGTGCTGGGGTTTGGTTTTGTTTGTTTGTTTTTTCCATGAAATCTATAAGAAAAGAAAATTTCTTTGAAAACTGAGCTTCAAACCATCCCGATGGGAGTTGAATATCCGTGGTAAGCGGTGAGTGGAGAACTGAATGAAAGGCCCCAGTTAAGGAGAACTGGATAGAAGCTGACTTGAAACAGGAGGTTTGGGGGCACTGCATAAGAAGGTGCCAGGATCAGTAAAAGGCCTGTTGGGGTGCAGCAAGAATTAAAATGTTAATTGCATGTATGTGGTGAAGATGGAAGCCCTCGAGTACCTGTAAGAGATGTCTTTGCCTATTTATTTACCAAGTCAATATTGAAGAGTTCCACTGTACATTTCGAGATGAGCATAATTTTCCTCCTCCTCCCATCTGACACAGTCTCAACACTCACTCTCTCTCAGCTGTGGCTCCCTTCCTCTCTCATTCCTCCGCCATCTGCTCCGCATGCTTTCCCATAAATTCCTGACTTGGACTCGGTTCCCCAGCTCTGAGCTTATCTGTCGCGGGGTTAGACACTGGAGCCATCAGAAAGGCATCTGAGAACTTTCTGTGTAAAATGGATAGCAATGGCAAAGCCTCCAGAGGAGTTTGTGAGGTCTCTGGAGGGGTCAGAATTTTAATTTCTTGTTTATTTTGAGTTTCTCTGTGGTATGGGAGGACAAGAGAGGTGTCAGCAGTTAACAGAGGTTTACATGATGAATGTTTTCATATTTTGAATGTTATTCCCAGAGCGAAGCTTTTTTCATATTTCAGTAATGTTTTTATTGTTATTTTTAATTTCCTCTAAGTGCTCATTCCTATTACAGTTAAAACTTATCATACTTTCATTTTTCAGCCACTGATTTCCTTTTCTTTTTAGGAAAAGTCCTTTTTTCCTACAAAGCAAATTGTTCCTGCCCCCCACCAAAAAAAAAACCAAACAGAAAAAGAAAAATATTTTATACTTTCTATGGCTTGTTTTCTGAATCTGACTATCTCTGTTTCCAAATGTTTTTATTCTTGCTTTAAAGAATTATCAAATTAGAGGAGTACTAGGGAAATACACTTTGAGCAAATATAAAGAGTATTAGTTTCTGTCAGTTGGCAAAGAGGAACCACATGGTGGTACTATTAGGAATGGCCATAATTTTCAATACCTCGTGGATCCCTGCTTCAGAAGATTTCTGAAATCCAGGGAAGTTCACTTCCTGACTTCTTCAAGCTCTGCTTTCAGCGGGGTCTGCTCAAGGAATGATCACATTCTCATGATGGTTGCCATGAGGCACCTCCAACTCTTTGTTGAAAGTGGTTGGAATCTGCTTTGACTCAGTGCACGTCATGGAGAAGTCCACCTTTTTCTGCAAGCTGCTGTTTGCTCCCATCACTGCAGGAAAGCAAAAATCATACCCAGTTTCTAGTATCTCAGTGTTTCTCCTTAGAAATGGTGCGTTGATTTTTCTTCTTTGCAGAAAGTATTAAAACAGTGAAGGCAAAATTTNCCTGAGCCTCCTTCTCCAGGTTGGATAATCTGAGGTCCCTCAGCCCCTCCTCACCACACTCCTGCTCCAACCCCTTCCCCAGCTCCGTTGCCCTTCTCTGGCCACACTCCAGCCCCTCAATGTCCTGCTGGGAGTGAGGGGCCCAGAACTGAACCCAGGATTTGAGAGGTGACCTCTCCAGTGCCAATACAAGGGACTATCCCCATCCTAGCCCTGCTGGCCTCAGTCATGCTGATACAAGCCACTTAAGGCAGAATGAAATTGCACAACTTTGTACAACCTCGACCTCTCCAACGTCTCTGACTGGGTTAGCTGGCCCAGGCATCCTATTCTTGTGTTGAAACCACCCCAAAGAGTTGGTGGGATGATGGAGAACAGCTAGGCAAGTGAATTAGAGAGTGTGTAAGAGGTCAAGACAATACCTAGGACAGCAGTGATTTATGTAACATCCAGGCCTTGCAGTGCCAGTAGCTCATTGCTGTGACAAGAACTGGAGTGGGAACATGAACTGGCCCAATGTAAATCCACATTCCTGGCAGCAGTCACAAGGATGAGAAAGCCTGGGACACACTTAACACTTCCTCAAGGCCCAGAGAAGCAGCTCTTCAGCAGACTTTGTATCTCCAGGGCTGACCTCAGACTTACTGCCACCTATGGCTTTTTCAGCTGATGTAAAGGGCATCTACAGTGCATAGAACTTGTCCAGCACCTCTTCTTCTTCAGGGCATACCAGAAGTACCTCTATTTTTCTGAGGCAGGTTTCCAGCACGAGCTGGTTTATTAAATTTGACAGCAGTCCTATTCTTGTGATTGAGAAACTGGTCATTTTAGGGACATTAAAAAAGAAAAAGAAATGGGGGGGAATAAAAAAAAAGGAAAAAAATGAAAAATGTTGTAGAAATCAGGAAACTTTTCTTACCTCTGGTTCCTCCTGTGCCAATTCTCAGTGCCCAGCAACCTGGCTGAGCTCCTGCTGCAGCTGTGCCATCACATGATCCTCCTCCTGAATTTTATTCCTCTGTTTGTCAGACTGTGTTTAGGAAACCTGTAGGTACTTTCTAAATGGGAGGTTTTTAACCTTCTCTCTGTGTGGTTGTACGATGGACTCGGAGTCAGTATAAATATCCTTAGTGAGGAAACCCAAGCTGCTAAAGGAGGGTTCTACCAGCATTATTTAACTTCTACAATAAGAATAGACTTTTTGATGTCAGAGATGGAAAAATCGTTTGGTGTGTGTACTTAAGAATAAGTCAACCGAAGGAATAATCAAACTCTCTCCAAATAATCTTTATATCAAAAGCTTTGCTCTGTCCTTATTTCAACTCTACAAGCAATCTATGTGCACCACAGCATGTCCAGAAGGTCATGAAACAGGCGTGTTTTGCCTGGATAAAAGAAGCTATCAGATACTGAAAAAAAATTATTCTAGAATTGATCTTTCATGGCTTCTGTGAGCAAGAAACAAGGTTATATTAATTTTAGAACCATCTGAGCTTTGGGCACTGACTTTCATTGGCTAAGATGTTAATATTTTATGTGAGCCTAAAGCATGCCCAATTAAAGTGAGATCAGAAACGTCCACAAGTATATTCAAAGAGAAGCATTAGAGTTTTAGACAGTGCCATAAATTCATGCGCCAAAAAGCTGCAGAGGAATAACGTTAAGGGTCTGGCAAATAAAGAAATAAATAGAAGCTTGGAATGTCATTCCTGCAGCTCAGGCAAGTCCTGTGGTATGAAAACAAGCTCTGCTATAAATCCTTTAAAATAATCACCACCCGTGAATGCACCGAGGCAATAGCTGATTTAGAGGGTGGACAACATTGGCAGTGCACACCCACAGTACCAGAGCACAGGGTCAAACCCTAAAACTGACCTTGAAACTCAGGTATCAGCTGGAGAGTCAGGAGTTGCTCCTCTGTGCAGATGCCACGCAGGCTTAGAGCCTGCATCAGAGCTGAGGATGTGAAGTGGCCGTGGGAATGATAAGCTGGTGACCATCTAATCACCTCTCCTAAACTGTGATACTTGCAATTCTTAATTCTTCCTCTTTTGATTGGTTGGGGTGTACAAGAGTTAACCTGGGTGAGCTACAGATGCATTACTCTAAGAGGGTTTTTCTTTTTTGTGAACTCCTGCACTGCTGCACATTCTTGATTTTATTTTTTTCTGAAAGCAGAACTGTGAAAGGCTCTGGAAAGTTTGGGTTGGGTGGAAAGGTTGTCCCAAGGAAGCAGCGGAAGTTCCCATACCTGGAGGGATTTAAGAGACATGTTGATGTGGTGCTGAATGACTTAGTGTAGTGGTGGATTTGTCAGTCCTGGGTTAACTGTGGGACATGATGATCCTAAAGGTTTCTTGCAACCAAAATGATTCTATGAAAAGACTTTTACAATTATTGCCAGTTCTTCCAGTGCCTGTTAATAAATCCCCTTACTGTCAGTGCTGCCCAGCTTCTCTCACCCAAGCAGATCACATCCATCCATCCCTACCTGCAGGTCCTATCTACATCCATTTAGCTGTGATGCCACCCCACACTCAGGTTTCATCACTTGCTTTTTGAGTCCTAGCCACCAGCTTGCTCCTGAAACCTATCCCACCACTTTTCTCTGCTTTTCCTACTGAACTAATTTAGGGCTGACTTTGTCCTGTCTGTACAGACCTGCTCTTGCAAGCAGCGCAGCAGGAGACAGATTTAAAAAGTATTAAATATGTCTGATCTAAAAAGTCTGCTGCCATTGTCTGCATGTGTCCATGCGTTTATGTGTCTAAAAAATTGGAAACAGTTGCTGGACTTTCTGCAGAAAACATCTTTTCATCTGTCCAACTAAAAAAAGATACGTATTGTTTATGGTCCCTCATGCAGTTTTGTGAGTAATACAGATATTTAATAGGTTCCTGTCTGCATTCTGGTAGGCAGAACTCAGTAATTCCATCATGAAGCAGACTCTGGGCCCAGGGACTGATCCAGATTTCAGGTGCAGTGGGAGGGATGCTCTGCCTGCTCTCCTGTGTTGGGGCAGAATGGCAGCTTTACTCTTTCATCCTCCTCTTCCACGTGCCCCCATCCCCGTGAGTCTAGCTCTAGACACCAGCCCTTCTGGCCATAATTCTCCACTGCAGACCAAACTCTTAAATAATTACATCTTTAAGAACAATTTGGGATCATAAGCCTGGAATAAATCTGTAAGGATAGAAAGAAGTCTCCCTTGCCAGTTCTGCGTGACCTAAATACATCAAAAAATGATTGTCATTTGGGATTTTTTTGCTTGGTGTTTTGGTTTGTTGGGATTTTTTTGTTTTGTGAATATCATTTTGGGATGAAAACCCTTGGATGCCCAGTGTCAACACAGAGCAAACCCATGTGGATTAACAAGGGACAGTTGAACTGCTTTGGATGAAATAAGAACCAGAACTGGGTTTATATTTTCCCTTCCTTTTTTCTTTTCTTTCCTTTTCTTTTCTTTCTTTTTTTTTTTAAAGCATTCCTCAAACCAAACAAACTTTTCTGAGGTTTATGAAAGTTTTGAAAACTTTTAGTGTTTGTTTTACAAATTTTCACATGCCTTAGCACTTCCTGGTTGTGCTCTGGGTCTGGAAAGAGAAGAAGCAAAATAATGTGTAAAGAAATGCCTGGTATTTGCTGGTAACTCTCGTGGGAACACTTCCCTTCAAATATTCAGACATTTTTTACTCCTATTCTGCATCTGTGGTCAGCTCAGCATCATTACTGTTAGACACTGGTAAAGATGGAATATTATCTGCTCTTGGATATTTATTGGCTCATTATCATGCCTATATGAATTAATATGGAGTTAAGGAATCTCTTAAGCCTCATGAAAGGTAGAATTATGTTTGTGTAAAATTACATTTACCTTTGTTACAGGAAAAGAAACACCAGTTCCTAATTAACAGAATGCCTTGGAAGCAGATTTGCTGAAATTTTCTTAGCACACACTCCCAGACCTGCTTATCAGAGGTTTTTTTTTTGTATTCACAGACCTTGGGTGAGCTTGTTTAACTTGGGAGACATTGTAAAGAAACTTCTTGAAGTGTTTTCTTTCCAAAGTGCGTGAATTCTTAGGTATGTACAAAGAATAATGATTACTTCCACGTTTTACTTTTAGATTTTGGTTTTGCTGCGTTCTCAACGTCAGTAGGAAAAGGTGGGGAGGTCTCTTTTGAGCCTCTCTAGCTTCTGCTCTGTACTGAGAAAAAATGGCATGCATTGTAAGACCAAAGATATTTTATGTATTTTATGTAGCCAAACAAACAAACTCAGTTACTAACAACCTGAGTCAATTCTGAGTAATTGATTTAGGGCTGAAAGGCTTGTGTCCTATTACCAATCCCTTGAGCTATGCAGTCCCTAGAGAGGAAAATTATTGTATTTTTCCATCCCCTGTCTGCTCACATGAGCAGAGAAAGCAGGGCAGAGGAATGATGTGACACTCATGTCTGTTTTCATGTATCAAAGCAAAGCTGTGAGGTCCAATTTTAGTCTGTTTTTACCCCTAACCATGTTACAGGGCCTTCAGTAAATAACAAATACAATTCACAATTGTTTGGAGTACAAAAATGGTTTGAAGTTTGAGTGGATCTGCTCGCTTGTCAAATATTGAGCAAAATGCCATAAATGTAGAGAAAAATCAGCACTCATGACTCCCCTGAAAGGTCTGAGCCCCACTTGAATTCCTCTCAACATCCAGACCAAAAGTTTCTGCTGTGCCTGGGTGGTTCAGCATAGGAACCCACCTTTCCTCGAGGACTTCAGGAGTCTTCAAATGCAGGATCTTGCCCATCTTTGTCACACACAGGCCGAGGGAGGAACACGTAGATCTGTTGCTGATGTGTTAATAACCAAAGAAAAAGATGGAAAGCAAACCTGTGAAAATACCTCCTTCTTGCAAATGTCTATCATGGTTTAACCCACCACTTCAGCTTCTTTGGTCTCATAGGTTATAATTTCCTGTTATCAGGGTGAGGATGTTTTAAACAGCTTTTTGCAGATGATTAGGTATTTGCTGATCATTCAGGACAATTTACAAAGATAAATATATGTTAAATGGGTTTCTTGTTAAAACCAATGTAGAAGTAACCCCTCGAGGCCAGACAGTAATTACTCCTAATAACAAATTAAAGCATTACCTACTTCTTTTCCCTTTTTCATTTTGAAGAGGAAATTACCTTCCAGAACTGAATGTATTCAAAAGTATAGATTCACATTTTTTGATAAAGCCCCTAAAAAAAAATAATAAAAAGCAGAGGAAGTAAAATTCTCAGAGAAAAGGATGACTTTGAACTTATTTTTGTGGTAACCCTGAGAGTGTTTTGAGGACCTCTTTGTGGTCTGAGTCCAGCCCTACCTCTGCTCACTCCTTAAGCACAGCTGATGGTGTGGATCCATCCAGGGCTGCTCTGTGGATTCACAGCTCACAGGATCTTGCAAGTACCTGAAGGGAGGTTGTAATCAGGTGGGGGTCAGGCTCTTGTTCCAGGCAACCAGTGACAGGAAGACAGGGCACGGCCTGAAACTGCACCAGGGGAGGGTTAGGTTGGATCTTAGGAAGCACTTCCTCATGGAGATGTTGGACAGACATTGAAATGGACTGCCCAGGGAAGCGATGGAGTCACCGTCCCTGGAGGTGTTTAAGGAAAGACTGGATATGGCACTTAGTGCCATGGTCTAGCCAGTGTGGTGGTGATAGGTCACAGGCTGGACTTGTTGATCTCGGAGGTCTTTTCCAGCCTCCATAATTCTGTGATCCATCACTGCCCCCCAGCTGTTGTCCAAACTGGGTGTCTGAGCTCTCCCCTGGAGACCTCTGCCCGGTCACATCTGCCTGTGGATGTGCATGCAGGGCATGGTGACAAACCTGTCATCTTGAAGAAATGGAAGTAATGACTAATTCTGTCTAAATAAATGGGCAGAAACCTTCAGAGGTATTTAGGTACCATCTCACTGACTTTAGTGAACACTGGTATCAGGAGGAATCTACACTCTAAAATATCCAACTTTTCTTTTTCTACTGGATGGGGAGAAGTGATTTGAAAACAATTATTGACAGGCATAATCTCAGGTCAAGGTTTATTATTTCCAGCCCCTGCCTCCTCCAAGCACTTCTTAGTCAGTTTTCAAGTTTTAAATTGGTTGCTTCTAAAAGTTTCTCTTTTCTTCAGAGATGTATTTCGTTTAAACCTGCTGTAAATTTTGTCCCTCTTCTTTTTCTTGGCCCTTTGTATCCTAATCAAAAGGTAGGCATGACTGGAGATGGCTCAGCCATTGGCTCTGAATTTCCTCTAATATGTTTGCTGTGTGATGGTTCTATTGCATCCTCTTTTTCCTGGTTGCTGTTATCACAGAATGGCTTGGGGTGGAAGGGACCTTAAAGATTATCTAGCTTTAAATTTACCAACTATGTCAGGCTATAAATATCATGATTATTAAACAGATGTTCTCTATTCATAAGTTATTGCAGAAGAGCTATAGATTTCAGGCAGCCTCTACAGTCTTCTCTGCCCAGGGGTCAGTTTTGACTTAGGGGCTTTTGGAATACAAGAATGACAGGTCCTGTGGTCTTCTCAGAGAAGCACAGAATGGCAGATGGGACCTCTCAAGATCATCACTTCCACTGTCCCTGGCTAAAGCAGGTTCACCTAGAGCAGCTTTCACAGAATCACATCCAGGTGGGTTTGGAAAGTTTCCACCTTTTAGGTATTCTTATAAAGATTGGTACCAGGAATCCCACCCAGGTCCTTCTCCATTAGTTGGTGAACTGTGTATGCAAAAGCTCTTCCTAAATCTTTGGAGCTTTTTGATTGTCACAATAAATGCCTGAGACTTAGTGGCTGAAGCACCTTTTACAGCTTTCATACTCGTATAATTTATACTGTGAGGGCAGTGCACACCTCAAGGTAAACCAGGGCAACATGTTTGCCACGCTTCCTCCCAAGAAAAGATGACTTTGGCTCGTCTAGTTCATTTATGTATAACAACCACTTCAGATGTTTTTGAAAACTCTATAGAATTTGTATGAGTAAGACATTTTTTTAATGAGTTTCTGTCTTTTCAGTTAAAAAGCATTTTCTGTCTGGGTCCTGCCATCTGTTTGCATATCTGTCTTGCTAGACACTCACTTTAAGCAAATCACTGTGGCTTCTGAACCCAGTCGTATTTTCCTAGCTCAGTCAGAATCTGTCCCAGGTTTGGCCAAAAGTTGGGCAAAAATCTGTGTGCCTGGAGGTCTTTGATACCTCTGCTCATCACCACGTACTCACTAAGGTGTGCCATGCTATGTGTGATAAAAAGCTTGGCTTGTAAAACATAAACTTCAGTTTATCAACTATGGAAGTTCTTAAATAGCTTCTTTTATTTTTTTTTTCCCCCTTATTGAAGTTTTCACAGAGCTGAGGTCTTTCCAAAAGCAGAGCCACTTGGTTTTCATGGGCTCCATGTGGATGCAACACAGAATGCACCTGGCTGTGGAATAAATGGGTATTTCTTGCAAGTGTTGTTCTGTGACAGAAGAATTTTCATTCCTCTAGTGCAACATGCTATCTCTTACATATAATCTCTCAGGAAAAAGACTGTCTGGTATCCCCTTTTTAATATTGTCTCTACCTTCTAAGTGTGGAAATAAAGAAGCTGGTTAAAAAGTTTGCGCCAGAGTTGGAAATCCAAGTTTCCATCTCATAAAGGCTTGACTTTTAACTGCAAGATCTTCAGAAGTAATCTCCCCCTTTCTGAACCACTAGTGTTTTGAAGGATGCTTTAGAAAGCATTTAGAAAGATGATGGTGTGGCTGATCAGTTTGGATAACTGCAGCTTAACCTGCATTAATGAATTACAGCCTTGTGCTCAAGAAGTCCAGATGAACACGTGTCCCGCGTAACACAATTAGTTATTTTCTCAGTTTGTCTTCAAATGTTCCTTTTTGTTTGGGAATATTGCAGATATATGTCACTCATTATTGATAGATTTGTCTGACTTCCTGTCAAATCTATGTACATTGACAAAAATCTATTTTGTTGTTTTTGTCACAGAAATCTATACTGGCATTTTTCCCCATGGAGATTTGGCTAGTCATTGTCAGCATGAGGTGCCAGCTAGAGCTTTTACTGTTTTTATTGTGCCAGCTGCTTTCTTGGCTTCAGATCCTTTGGTTCAGATTGTAAATGGGGGCGAGACATCCGTATCTAGCCAGCGTGCTCGATGGAATATGACAGGGACTTGATTTTGTATTTCTTGCTGCCTTTCTTAGTATTAGTAGAAGATGACAAGGATGGCTTTATCTTCTGACCAGCAGAGACGGTGAAGGAATGGGGAAAGGGAGAGAGCGAGTGTGCACGTACGTGGGCTGTGGGAAATGTTAAAATACAAATTTAAAGCTGCTCATTCCTACTGGTTTGCTGGGTTTGTGTTCTTTTCGTTTTATTTTTTTTTCTTTTTTTTGGTGAGGATCTCTGAGGAGATGTTGGAGTTCAGAAAAAAAAATAATTTCCAAACCTTTTGGCTAATGTTAAATAGGAATCGTTGAATTCTTTTCCTAATAGGTTTGGCCTGAATTATTATAACTGAGCACACTCCCACTGAGAAATCAGGTCTTTCAGAGGTGTCTGTAGTTTGTTTAGTGGCGTCCAGAGTCACCAGCTAGCTTGACAGTGTAGGATTTAGTTAATAAATAGTTCATATTTTAAGCCAAATTTGGGAAGGGTTTTTTTAAGCATTGGCAACTTCTGCAATTTCAGCACAGGTCTTGTGATATTTGCTGTGTTCCCTAAAGCCCCAACTGCTGGAGCAAGGTTGTTAATCTGAACATGTAGTCCTTTTAAAAGTATGTTTCCAGCCCATGTGTTTACAAAGAGAAAAGCTGAAAAACCTGAATCCATTTACAGCAGAACAATTAAACCCAACACAATTCTTGTCTCTTGAACTGCCGTGATTTTAAAGCCAACCTTCCAACTTTCTGGATTCTGGCTTTTGATTTTTAAATACTGAGAGCTGGCATCCCCTTTGCATTAAGCTGTTTTCATTTTTGATGGCAGCCTTGTGACAGCCATCCAAACCTAAGAACAGGGCTGTGTATTCCATTACAAATCCATACCAAGGCAGGACCTTGTCTCTGTGTTGCATGTGTGGGATGCCAAGGCAAAGATACCCCCCACCTTATCTTGTTCTTCACAAGCCATCAGAGCAACTGCAGCACACGTAGACCCAACCAAGAGGGTTTTAACTCTGCTCACAAGCGTGCCAGCACCAATGGAGCTGCACCAGCATGGACTTGGGTTCAGATATTCAAATATTTAACTGCCTGAGAAGATAGCCAGGGTCCCAAGCAAGCTTGTACATCTTGCACCGAAGCCCGTTGCTGCCACAGCTATTTTACTGCTGGTACCTAAGGTAGCTTGATTCAACTTGGATATGTAGATGCATGCTGTAATCATTCCCTAAATGACTGTAAATTTGGCCTCGTTGATCTTTTAAATCCTTGCCTTTTCAGAGTGCCAGTTCACTGTAAATCACAGACATTCTCCATTTTCTTTATTTGATTCCAGAAAACTGTCTCTGTACTAAAAACAAGTCTTTGAAAAATGCTCATGTATCCTGCTGTCCTCTTCTACTTGGGGTGATTGCATAATTAACCTGGCCAAGTATCAACCATACAAGAGTTGAATGCATCCCAAGTTCAATTGGGGAGGTTTTTACCATAAGAATGTGCCTGTCCTGAGACTAAAACACAGGTTAGATTTCCAAGTTTCTGAATATTGCTCAATGAAAGAAGAATATGTTGCCCATGAGGAGAAAAAAAAGTAAAAGAAAAAAAATAATCAAATGGTGGTGTAATCTATAATCAAAAGCCCTAATGGGCACAAAGCATTTTAGAACAAAGGTTTGCTGAATCTGCAAGGATATTAAGAGTGTTAAAGTCTGAACAAAGAAAACAGTCTTATTTACTAAGTATAAGGAAGTTACTAAAGCACAGATAAAAAGCTCATAGGGCAGACAAAGCTCTCTGAATCCTTTTTCTTTTCCTGCAGTCAGATATGAACATATGATACATGAATATTTATCAGAACTGCAGATAACTAGTAACTACAGTTGGATTTAAGCTCAGCAAACCATGGCTTGCAGTTTGCGTTCGCAGGGGCTTGGTGCAAATATATTTTCTTTTTTTGGCATTTTATTTTTTGCACTCTGTATACGCGGGCTTGTCTCCCCTAAGCTGTCTTTTGATTCTAACTGAATGAACCTAAAAATACAGCAAAGATCTTCAATACAAAACATCCAGTGCATATCAACTAAAGGCTGACAAGGTTTTTCTACGCTCACGGTTGACAAGAGTGACTTTCAAGCTTGTATGTAGTCCAAGCCAGAAAATCTCCAGTTTTAGTCCCAGCTTCATTGTAACTCTGTTCAGGTTATGTTGAAACATTTATGAACCTCCCAGAGCCTTGTCTTGCCTCAGTTTTGTAACAACGTCTGCAAGCCAGTGATGCAATGACAGTTTCATACTGGTGCAGTTGCCACTTGATCATCAGCTCCCCACAATTTTGAACAGCAGAAAATTGGAGGTTCTTGATCATCAGCTCCCCACAATTTTGAACAGCAGAAAATTGGAGGTTCTTCAGAGAAAAAAGGGAAAGCTGTTTTACTCCCATTCCTATCCCCAGGTAGAGCAATAGCTGGTAATTATCAGCAAGCAGCTATGCACTCGCTCTTCTCTCATGGGCTTGTGTGTGTGCACCAGCATCTCGTGGAAAAAGGTGTGGTGGGAGCAGACAGATGGGAGTGTTGCAGATGCTGGTTGCAGCAGGCACCCTGGACAGTGAGAGGAGCGAGGGCTCACCCATTTCATAGAATCACAGGATGGTTTGGACTGGAAGGGAACCTTAAAGATCATCCAGTTCCAACCACCCTGTCCTGAGCAGGGACACCTCCCACTAGACCAGGTTGCTCAAAGCCCTCTCCAGCCTGGTCTTGAACACTTCCAGGAGCAGGGTGCATCCACAACTTGTCTGGGCAACCTGTTCTAGCATCTCACCACACTTGCAATAAATAATTTCTTCCTAATATCTGATCTAAATCCACCTACTTCCAGTTCAAAGCCACTACCCCTCATTTTTGTTGTGACTGACCCTGTGTCCACCAACCTCCCACCCTTCCCAGCCATATTTAAACACTAAAAGCTCTGGAGGCAGGAAAAGGAGGCTGGAGTACAAGGTGCATCACTCCTTTTCCCTAGTTTTCCACGGAGCTACATTGCAGTGATGACTTTTGCTTTGTGTTTCAGACAGATTTGCAGAATCGTGGCAGAGGGCGAGACAGTGCAGGCGAGAGGTTAAAGCAAGAGAGCAGGAGCCAGTAGGTCTGCAGGGCTTCACCCTGGTGCTGCCAGACTGCTCTTATTAAAGATTAGCAAGTGATGTTCAGCTACTAATGTAAGAAGGGCTCTTCTGGGCCAAACCAAAATTCCCTCTAGCCCAGTACCCTGTCTCTGACAGCGGCTAGTTCGGGAAGCTGTATAAGAATAGGACTTTGGTATGAATTCCTGGCTTTTGGTAAGTTGTGTTTTAGGGACTTTTTGAGTTTGCGGCTCTTGGGGGACGACTGAATTTTTGGGCTGAGCATCCCTAAATTTGTGTAATCCTTTCTCTTGAGTTCCCAAATGCCTTTTGCCACTTTGTTTCTTAATCTTGGTGTGCTGAAGCGTAACTCAGGTTAATCGTTCTTTTGCAGTCGCCTTGTTTTCCTCAGTCCCCAAGTAAAAAAGGCAGAAATGTGAGACAACAACTATTCCTGGGTTGTGGGAACATGCCTTTTTCTAGCTAAGCTGGTTAGCTTTTGCTCTGGAGCCAGACCTGCGATGATTTCTCTTACTAAATATTATTTTTCCTTTCATTTTTTTTTTTTCCTAGTTACTACTTTGTCCATAAACAGTTCAGGGTCTTCACAAATGCACTACCAAGGGAGGAGAAAGGTCATGAACTTATTATTTGATCTGTTGTTTTGAATGCAGGGAAAAGTGGACAAAACCTGTAATTTTGAACTCCAACTTTTATGAACTGTCTAGTCAGGGAAGGAAAAGCAGTTTTGCATCCCTGGCTTGGAAAGTGTTGCTGTAGCTTATATTATGAACATGATAGAAATATAAGAAAGGGTCTGTTTTCTGCTTTGGTTTCAGATACAGTTGAAATCTCTCAGGGGTCCAAGGTACAAATCCACTGAGGGTTTTAAAGCAAGTAAAGCAATTTTTGGCTTGGGTGGGATGTAGGTCATGTGTAACAACGCATGAGAAAGCACATGGCAGTATTTGTCTTGAGCTAGAAGAGTGATAAAACTGAGACTTGGGACAAAGAAGGGGGGAAAAAAAAGGTATAAGACAAGGGGAAATTACAGAGCATGGAAGGGGATTTACTCAGAGGTGAACTCAGGAGGGAGGCATGCCCAGGAAACTTTGCAGAGAAGGTAACAGGCAGACTTGAAGAGCTAGGAAATGCGAGAGGGGAAGGAGATTTGCTGCATAACGTAACAGAAATTGGCCAGAGTGTAGAGGGGAGAGGTTTTTATTCACAGTCTTAAACTAAGATAAGGGTCATCTGATTCATCATGACCTGACTAGAACCAACTAAGAGAGCTGGACCAACTCCATGTGAGTCATTTTCCTGCATCCTGAGCCATTATTATTCTTATTAAACCAAAAAACTACACTGCGTTCACATGATAAGATTTGGGGAAAAAGAAACAGGAGAAGCAAGGATATTTCCAGTTGAAGGATTTGGTTTGTTTACGCTTGGCTCTCGCCCTGACCAAGCCTCTGAAATGGGATCAGCCACCAGTTGTGGACCTCCCCCCGATTCTGCAGTGAGTGGCATTGGGGATGGAGCAGAAGCTGCACCTCAGCCCCACTCTGGTGAGGTGAGGTCGGATCATGTAAATTCTACAGAACTTTGCTGTTGTCTTGGGCCACTCTCCAAAGACCTGAATGCCAGACTGAGCTCCAAGAAGCACCCAAATATGCAGATGTTTTGTATGAGCAGGATTTTAGAGCTATGAACTTCACAGAGGAAGAGAGCTGGGCTGGAAAACTTTCTTGTGACTCAGCACTTCACTCACACATGTGAAGCATGCAAAAGTCAAAAAAAAACATGGCAAAAAACACCCAAACCAGTGTTTTTTGAATCTCAGCGGGAAAAAGATGTATTTTCCAAGTTTGGTTCAAGGCTTTGGTGAGTTATTATTTAACAAAGCTGGGTCACAAGTCTCTGCCCTTATCTGGATTTCTGTCAGGCTCATTTTTTAACTTTTAAAATAGGGTTTATTTTAAAATCTTTAATGATTCACCAAAAAAACCCTTTGATAACATATAGTTGTGAGAGGGGGGAAAAAGAA
>VWZY01005037.1:313834-347135 GCA_013399075.1 Chloroceryle aenea | reverse complement strand
TTCATACACAAAAGGTAATGGAAAGGGAGCAAGGGAGTCCAGCAGATAATTTGGGATGGAAGAACAATTTGTCCAGAGACTGACAATTCCCCATCTAATTGGTGAGGTCACAAAAGTTGGGATAAAACCCTGCTCACCTCTGGAAGGAGAAACTCCTCCAGGACAGAAGGCAAGCTTGATTGCTTGAAGCTTTACCCACGGGCCTGGATTTGCCTGAAGGGTGGTTAGTATACCCAGGGGATCTAAGAATACATCCCAAGGTCTCTGAGGTTGTCACCCATGTCCTTGGCAGCTCCTGTGTAACAAAGAGGTTGGTGAGCTGGGGGCTTGCCTCAGGAGACTCTCCAGGGAGTCCAGGGACCATGCAGGTCTCGGTGCAGTGCTTGCCTTTTTTTTTTTTCCTGGCCTCTCTGGCAGACATAAAGGTCTGGATGTAGGTTATGGGAGGTGGGAAAGTAATGAGTTAAGCTTTTCTTCCTTTTATCTGACCGTGTTTCCCCCGGATCCAGCAGCCAGTGGGTTTTATCAGTTCTGCTGTGACTCAGCCTCATCCTCCCCCGCTTTATATCCTACCTGATAGTTATGATTTCATGATCCCCTGCATGGGAGAGAGGAACAGATACAGCCTAGAAGAACCCAGACTCTGTGAAGACACAGATGCAGCACCAAGCCAGGGTGACTCAGAGCCTCATCTAAGGTAGACAGATCTGAAATGCACTCAGTTAACTGTGTGGGAGTCTTGTGGACCAGACTTTGGAGACCAAGATCCTTCCCACTTCTCTTATGCTTAGCCAGTAGATATTTAATGCCTTTCTGTCATACAAAAATAACTTCTGTACCGGTTTGTTTGGTCAAATTTCCCCCTGTCTCTGACTCATGTGTTATACTGGTATTGTCAGGTCACTGTCACCCATGGAAAAGGCTGAAATTTCTCTGCACAGGCAGAAATATTTTATGGGCATTTAGTCATGTTACCTGTTTCCATATGAAAACCAAGCTCAGCTTTTCAGTCCACGCTTCATCCAGTCTCAGACTGTGGGGCCACTAAAGCACTTTCTCAAGTTTACAGAGTGTACCTGGATTCTCAGGGCTTTGTGCACTTACCCTTCAATTAACATGTGCTAGAAAGGCATATGTTGCAGTATCAAGCCGAAGCTGTACCCAGACATTTATTTTAAGCTTTTAACTAGCCAGAGATTCATCAATATTCTATATGTTGAGAGTGGGTGTGCAGCTCAGTGTATGTCTCTGCTGTTCCTGTGTAGCTCCAGCAAAACTTCACTGAACTATCTCAAAGTGCATCTGCCCTTCAGCTCACCTTAGCTGAAGTTCTCTCATCCCACTTAGGATGTGATAGGCAAAGCACAGGCCAAGGCTGTTCTTGCTACAATTTCTGTCCAAACCTATCTTTAGTCTTTTGCTTAGGGATGGAACAAAAGGGAATATTTGGAGGGAAATAACTGGGAAAATGAATAGAGATCTGCAGTTTGAGTTTCCACAACTCACAGCGAGCTTCAGGTTAAGGTACCTGAGGTTACTGAAACCCAAGGTGCATCAATGCAGGCAACTATTTGGAGGGTTTAGCCTCATGACATAAAATCCATGTGCCAAAAATATAATTCTTCTCGATTCAAAGGGTGTATTCTCTGTAATACATGGAATTCTATATATTTTATATTCTGTATAATAAAGGGACTCTTGCAAAAGGAGATTCCTGCATAGGCCAGGGATCCTCAGACTCCCGTTCTGAGTTGAAAATTTAAACATTTATTTGATATCATAGCTCAAAACACACAAGTAGTATGGAGACATGGTATAGATTACATATGGATTGTGGGCACGTAATGGCACATCTGTTCAAACATCTTTCTTGGTGCACTGTCTTTGTTTACAAGTCTCTTTTCCTTCACTTTGAGTGAGATTCTGCATTTTGATGCATATTGTACAGTAGTTTGTTTGATGCATAACCTTGCTGAAATAATGAAGAAAAAAAAAAGGGCATTTCCAAGACTTGGTGAAGATTAGAACCAAGATTTCAGGTCACTTCTGTTCACATGAAACCACCTATGTATATGTTCAAAATAGCTCACCAGCAAAATTGGGGGGTTAATTTCTTTTCATATAGTACTTGCCTTTGGGGAAAGAAGAGGTTTTTTGAGTGCTCAGTCCTAGAACCAAATGCTTTGTCTCAGGTTAAAAGTGACTTGTAAGGCACTGAGGATCCAGAAGTTGCTTTTGATGTAAAATATAGCAGACAGTGCAAATACCCACAATGTGTCCTCTCAAATCAACTTCTGTGCGACTAAAAGTCAGAGCTGGTGTAAGGTCACAGATGCAAAGCATCTGAGATGAGGACCCCACTCAAATCATTAAAATCATTAGGAAGGGAACAAATTAATATTTTGTTTTATGGCCAATAACAGAGAAATTTGTTTTGTTTGTCCTCTAAATGTTGAAGTATTACCTGAAGACATTATAAATTCCAGATCAGCTAAAACACTTGAATTGCTAGGGTCTTTAACTTGCCTTCATTATAGCTTCCATGATCTATAGCTTCATTTTATGTAGACCATATGCAGTTAAAAATAACTGGAGTTGCTGTATTTTATACATGCCTTTGTAAGCATTTCCAACAGCAAAGGGATTTTTTCTTTCTTATAAATACAGAAAACCCCAACAAGTTTTATGTTTTCATTTCACCTCTTCCCTTTTTACTTTTTGTTTTAATAGAAATGCTACAAAGGGGAACTTTTGATAAGTATTACCAGCAAAGCCCAGTGTTGCAACACAGTTAACTGCTGCAGAGTTTCTATTTAAGGTTACCTGGCACAGTCAGCTCAGCCAGATGTACTTCTGCTATTGGATAATGGGATTTGCTGACAATGTGCACTGCCTTAAAAAAAAAAAGAAAAGAAAAAAAAAAAAAGGAAGTACCTAGGTAACTTATGTCCAAATCACACATATTCTTTTAGTTAAAATGAAATGTGAGCCTGAATTTAGCCTTTAATTACATTTCCTTCCCTACCTCCAACAAACAAATTTTTATAACCTTTCCAATGAAGAAAGTCATATTTTGTGAATTACTTGCTTGGAAGCTTACCAGAAGCAAAAGTTATTTAGGAAATTTTCTATTATTTATATCAATCCAAGATTATTCTCGAGGTTTCTGACTATTCCATAAAATAAATTAGCCTTTTCAAAGGGTTTGGTGTAGAAGTTTATTTTTATTTTAGACCTTTTATCCGAGTTGCTATCTGGCAAATGGAAATCAGCCTTGTGAAGAGGGAAGCGTAGCATAAAACCAGGATCTATCACACCATGTTTGGGGGATAAGAGAGCTCTTACAACATGTTAAGGACTTAAATCAACTCCAAGTCTTATTTTTATAAGAATCTGTGCAGTGCAAGTGGCAATATAAATCAACAACGGAAAGAGTTTTGTGTTTGAAGACATAAGATAGTATTGCTTAAGTGAAGCATTAAAAACAAGTATTACTTAAATTATCTTCCCTAATAAGAGATGTCTGTCATTTTTTCATTTAGCATTGGCTCTGAGGAGACTGCATTGTTCTGTCAGGATTAAAATATGAAAAACCCGTCCACATTTGAGCATGTGCTTAAACAAGCAAGACTAAGTATTAAATCTGAGTCCTCTGTATTTGAGAAGCGTTTTTACAAGTGGAAAGTTGTTCAGCTCAGATAGTTCATCCATTTTCCAGAGCCTTTTAAACCTGCATAATATATTGAATGTCAAAACACTCTGAAAATCTCTTTAACTATTGATATCTATTTGTAGATAGCAATATAAATCCTGCCATAAATTCCAATAAGCAAATGACTCTATCCAAACACAGATTTGGTGCATGGCTATACTGCTACTTGACAGTGTTGACTTCTTAAATCTAACATCGTGGGGGCAAGACTGGGTTTTTTTGTTCCCTGTGGTCAAGGCTTTGGAGATATTGTCGTTGGAAATAAAAATGTTATGGAATGCAACCTTTATCCAAACGGATGCAAATGTATTAATGTATAGACAGAGATTGTGCTTATCTCCAGAGCTGGGCTTTAGTTCATGAAGCCACACATTTGTAGGCCTCATATATAATATTAACATATATTAAAGCAATTAATTTCCTCTCTCAGCTGAGGAATCTTTGGTTTTTAGCTCTGGGGTGATATGCTTGTGGCCATTTCTCACTTCCTTTTTGTGGACAGCGGAGCAAACTTGGCCAAAGTAGTGACAAAAATCTGAGGTTGAAGTTCTTGCTGTAGATGAACAAAATTTCAAGTTATCCGTGAAATATTTATGCCACCACTGTTTGCATAGTCTTTTAAGTGTGCTCACAGTAGCATTTTTAAACAGTTGTGTTTAATTTATACCAGGAATAAAATCAGCAACAGGTTAATTATAACTTTTTTTTTTAAAGAATGCACTGAAAAATGACCAGATTTGGATAGCCTGTGCACAGGGAAGAATATCCAATCTGTGACCAAATCCTTAACCAAGCCTTACACATCCTACACCCTTGAAAGTCAGAGATTAGACATCCTTCATATTTCACAATTCTGTCCACCCTCTTTTACCAGGAAAGCAAGCCCTTTGGTTTTAAAAAAATCACTTAATGTGGCAAAAGTGTATTATAAAACAAAACAGAGTGAGGGATGCTGGCAGGAAGCTCTTTATCCTTTTACAGAAACTGCCTGTTTCTGGGCAGCAGTGTTGCTGGAGAGTTTTAAACATTCTTACATGCAAAGGCTCTTTGGCTTCATTTTGAAGCAGACCAAAACCTTTTAGTTTCTAGTAACTACAGCCACGTCTGCAGCGTCCGTAACCATTGCATGTAGGTCAGCTATGGTGTAGACCTTCCAAGCTCAGGATCTCTGATCCAGTTACCTTTGGGACACTGCCATCTCTTCAACCTGTACAGCAAATAAGGCTTGAGCATCTTCATTCCTTAGAAATAAATCTTTATGCCTTTTCTTTTGCATTTGCTTTCCTTCTTTGCCCTACCCTGCCCATTTTCACCCCACCTCCACATGCCTTCTTTCTTTTTTTTCCAGACAACAAACAGGAAAACCACAAGTCTTCATCAGCAAGCTGGGCTTTCCTCTCAAAAGCCAAGACTCTGAAGCTCAGCATACAAATCACATGCTCGTGCCTTCACTACTCACAAGGCACCCCGTAGCTCACTTCTGAAAAGGATGAAGCCTCGTAGGTTAAAAATAAATTCACCGGTTTGCTGGGGGATGGGGGGGTTGCTACCTCAGCATGCAGTGCACATTGGTGTGGCCAGGAGGAGAAAGAGTTCTGGGGTGGTGATTTAAGGAAAAGAGAGGGGATATTTAGGGAATATTTAGAGACTGCAATTATTTAGGGAATAGCGTGCAACAGTTACCTCGCACACAGTTGTGCAGATGCCTCTGAGGAGGTTATTATGAAACAGCTAGTGTTACAAATTGGCAGCCTGGCCTGTTCACCATCACCCAAATAGCTGGCAACATGTTTCCCTCCATCCCTGATCTTTTTGGCCAGGGCTGTATCTGTTTACTATGGGTACTTCGAGAGTCATTTCCCTCCTATACCTGGCAATTGTTTTCAGTGCCTTTCTTTTTCATGCTGTTGTTAATTAGATGTGGAAGGACGATGCAGTGAGGAGAAGGCCACACAGCCAGCCACTGCCTTGGCTAAAAGGAAAGTATGAAAGGCTGCCTTTTCTGTCCTCTGCTTCAACTTTCAGTTGTAATTTATTCTTGTTTTCCTTCTTTTGGCCGGAATTCATTCCCGTACGCTGTGAGAAGCAGCGATCATAGCCTAACATATGTAGAAAAAGAATTAAAATGGAAATCCCATTCAAAGCCTTAGGGCTCGAGCATGGCATGCCTGTGAGAAACCAGCACCAGGAATGCAGAAGCAGCTCAAAAGTCTGCCCAGAAACAGTCAGGTGTATCTGTGCCATCGAGTGGGTTTGGCCCATCTTGCACGAGGGCTCTGGTGCTGCCTGTGCCTAGTGCACATACGGCATTTATACCCTCTCTCTATTCATCTGATTACTTTCTGGGGAGGGAATTGAGGTATTTCCCAAGGAATAAATGGGCCTAGGACTGGTGCCAAGTCACTTTGCTCACTTCGATGTCCCCTACCCTGCCCTAGAATCACAGAATCAGTTGGGTTGAACAAGACCATTAAGACATCAAGTCCAACAGTTAACCCAGCACTGCCAAGCCCACCACTGAACCATGTCCCTCAGCATCACATCTACACATCTTTTAAATCCCATCAGGGACGGTGACTCCACCACTTCCCTGGGCAGCCTGTTTCAGGGCTTGACACCAGACTATGAGCTCTGGTGGGCTATGCCAACTCCACAGGTTTTCTTCCTCAGCTCAGGAGTGGCACAGTCTGCTCTCCTCCTGAGCGTAGCACAATCCTGACTACACACAAGGGCAGGCAAAGCCATTTTTTCAATTTGTTCTTGATTTTTTCCATATTCTCTTTCTGGTGCATTACCTTCCTTCTCCTGCTTTCAGGGAATGTGACTGCGCCTGGCTCCTGCTACAAGGGCTGGGTAATGGAGAGGTTTCATCACCTCTCCCCAGACTACATAGCCACGCAGGACCCATGCTCAATCTTTCTTCTGTCATCACAGAATACATACTGTTATGATTATAACATGAAGACAAGGATCCTGTTTTATCTCAAGGAGTAGAAAGGTTTAGAAAGGGTTAAAATAATCTAACCTCGCTTTTTATTCCCCCTTTTCTTTTTCTTTTCTTTTTTTTTTTGGTTCACAATGGCAAATGTTATTTATATTAAAGGGAAAACCAGCATAGCGTTGCCAGATCGAGCTCACTTCTCTTTGCCAGCTAAAACACAAAGCAGAGTTACTGTGTTTTTGGTACCTGCAAAACAATCTGAACACAGGGTTCTGTCATCCTTTGAAATGGCAAATGGAAGTCATTTAAACCAGATGAGTGACTGAATGGGGAATTACTGCACCTACAGCACAGGCTATACAGTACTATGCACCTATTTCAAGAGAACTAGAGTGGGTGGCCGGAAGAAAGGAACTTTTTTCCTCATTTAACCTGTAATTTGACAACATCTGTAAAGAATTATCCTTAGTACTGGCATTGTAATTGTTGTATCTAACATCAATCACCGGGTAGGGGAGGTTGCTTGCTTTAAATAGATGTTAGCTGCATTACAGTTTCAAAACATGAAAGAAAAAAAAAAAAAGAAAAAAAGAAAGGAATGAAATATGTAAATCGGTATAGAAATTAATTACTGGAAACTTTGACACTAATTTATTGTTTAAGTAAGACAAGCAACTGGCCAGCGTGGGTTACTCTTTAGGCTTGACCCCATATGTTTGGCAAGTGTTGGAAAACAGAGGCCACTTTATTCCAGTTTAGAAAAATTGTAACATCTTTTTTAAAGGTCCTAGTAAAGTACAGAAGAAGAAAGGGATTAGTCTGAGTAATATTTTATAGTGGAAGGACAGCAAGTAGGAAAGGTTCCATAAAGTGTGCGTCTTTAAAACCAAGTCCTTCCTCCCCAGCTCTTTCAGTGGGATTTCTGTCTTTGACTTTCACCAGAAATATGATTACAAGGAACAAACTATGCACGTTTTTGGAAAGCAGAAATTGTAATTCCAAGCATGCTCCAGATCTCCAATAGCAGCTCAGCAACTACAGGAGTAAATTCGCATTCACAAGTTATCAGATTTCCAGTGTGCATCCAGTTCTGTATTGGGTTTTGATTCATGTTTGTGGCTAGATGTGAATCAGATCCAGTATTTGTTTCTGAGAAGTGTCACGGAAAAGGAAACCATTGGGTGCACTGGCATTCACAGCCAAACACAACGCACGGTACCACCATCCACTCCCAGAGCCAGATGACTGATTATGATGGTCACGGGAATTGGATTTAACCTGGGAAAATGTTTTGGAGACAGAGAGAAGGAAAGTCTTGCACTGTAATTTCTCTAATACCGTGCTACCTATGTACGTATAAACAGATGTTCAGCCTGAAATATTGCACCAGATTTTTACAAGTTAGGCAGTGAATTGTTTTCTTTGCCCTTTGTTGTGTGGTTTGGTTTGTTGTGGTTCATTATTTTTTTTTTTTTAATGATTTTTTTTTTGGGCTCCACTTCTCTTACTGGGCCATTACAGAGAAGACACTGAAAGGGCTTCCTGGTTTCTCTTCTTCAAACTCTGGCTCCTCATTTTACTCACCTGAAGACTTGCCTGTAGGCAGACTTCCCAGCTGTCTCTCACATTTAGGTATTTACAGGATAGGGAACCTTTCACTCAAAAGCTGTTGCTCCTGAGGAACCCATCATCTTCAACAGGCTATCCCCAAAACCCTCTGTACATGTGCCTGCAGAGTAAGGATCTCTTAATAATGATTCTTCCTGCAACATCTCATCACCTGTAGTTTAATATATTTCACTTCTTTAAAGACAAACTGGTCTTTATATAGCTGCTATTATCTCTACATCAAACAGTTTTGAACGTTGGTTAATGGGGGTATATAACAGAAGGATAGTGTTGCTATAAAGTCAATCCTCATAGAATTCATTCTTTTCATCTCCAAACTCTATAAAATCACCCCAAGTGAGCCTGCTGAGGAGGTTGGAAGTGCAGGGCTCTGTCACAGCAAATGGATCCTGTAGTCATCACATTGCATAGGTGGCTTTTTAAACACATTTTACTTAAATTGTGCTGTAAAATGCTGCCATTTATGGTGAGAAGAAGCTCATAAAACGTTGCCTTGTATGCCAGGCAATGTTTACCTTGCTGTTCATACAGGCCTTGGGATTTTGCTGTTCAGCTTTTATGAAATCTTTAACTTCCACTTAAAAATAAGCCTTATAATCCTCCATCACTTTAAACTTGTTCTAACCCAAAAGGCAGCTCACTGTTTGGGCCAGCTGCCCTGTGCCACGGGGCTCAGAGGTGATGGGCATGTGAAGATCATGTCATGTCACTGGCATTCTTCTTGCCTGTGATGCTTGCCCAGGAATGAGCCCTTGAAAACACCATGGCAATGAGCAAACCCTGTATCCGTTTTGGGAGTCAGGTGGTTGTTTACTAGGCAAGGGTTGAGGAATTGCTTTGTGAAGAGCAGAGCAAAAGGCAGATCTGGTACTAGCATCCAGACAAGAGAGGGGTAGGAGAAGTCAGTTGCATTACATGAATGGTTCCAGGCAGCCCTTGTTCACTGGAACAGGATTAACCAGAAAAGTTAAAATTAACCTGTTGGTTTGTTTGTCTTGGAGTACCTGCCTGAGGAAGAACACTACCCTGGCTGCTTGTGGGCTGGTTTTTAGAGCTTCAGGCTTTGGCAATATGAGCTAGCTATTGAGTTGAAGTTAAGCAGTTTTGGCCTGTTGTTTTTTTCTTTTTTTTTTCCTTTAATTGCTTAATAACTTTTCTTCTTACTTGATTTGTTTCATGACATGAAAGACAACAATCTATATACGTATAATTTTCACGTGTACGTAGGGGAAATGGTTGCTGTGTGCTGTTTAGCAGCAAGTTTGTTTATTTGTTTTGAAGTTTTGTAGTAGCTCCTTAGCAAAATTAGACTCATTTGATGTGTACTATGACCAGCATCAATGTTTATGTCATGGTTTTGCAGAGAAGAAACCAGCCCAGCTGTGTCTGTGGTGGTATGAGATGTGCTTTCAGCACGTGGGCTAAAGGACTTCGGAGAAGGGAGGGAAGCCTTATGTGGTGTTGGCTGCTTGAAGTAGGTCAGGAGTTGAGAATTAGGTGGGAGCACATCAGAAGGGTGAAGGCAATGGTCAGGACATAGTTTGGCACAGCTGAAAACCCAGAGACCTGTGGGCACCTAGATGAAGGTGATGGCATAGAAGACATTTAGGAGGATTTATTTATGCCCCAATTCCATTTGTCTAAGCTGGAAACTCTTATTCCCTGCTGTTGTGAGAGCATCTGGAACATTCACCACCTTCTGGCATTTTCTGGACTGGAGAGTGCTAGCCTTGAAGAGCTGAGCAGTTTTGTGCAGAGAACCTGGGACAGCACAAGATTCATCCTCAGCCTCTGACCAGGCAGCACTGCTGTCCTTGTCACCTCATGGTCACTCTGCCCTCGGGGGAAGTTCCTTCCCTGGAAGTGCTGGTGCCTGCACACGCACCTTTCTCGTGTGGCCCTAAACTTTTGAAGAACTCAGCTGCGTGTAGTGCCAAAAAGTCATTTATTTTCTCTTCTATCATCATAATTCATAAAAATTCTCTGCCTCCTGAGGGAACATTTTATCATGTGATAAGGGGCGATAGCAAGCCAAAAATATAAGGTCTTAACTAAATGATAAATACAGAATGACATAAGCTATAAAACATAAAAGAGTGAGCGTGTATAATACATGCCAAGGATGGCTGAGGATCAATTTAAACGTTTTCTGTTAACATGAGAATTTTTGTAAACTGGAGAAAATGAGAGGGAAGAAAAGAACGATTTATGGAGTAATGTGTGGGAGGCATGTGGTGTTAAAACAGCTAAGACTGGGGCATGTTTGTTCTACTGTCTCAGGAGTAGTTTGTCCCATCCTCTCTTTCTGGCAAGCCTGCTGATGCCTTTTGTTGGACACATTTGGAAGTTGAGGTTTGATGTATCCGCGTTTCCTTTTTTGGATCCACTTGGAAATGGAAAGCATTATTCAGTGAATCAAGCATCCACCTGAAACAGCCTCACGGATTAAATCTGTCTACTCACATCCCTTTCTGCTGCTCACGTCAATGCTTTGCTGAATTTATTTTCCATCTCCCTTTCCTGTGGGATGCTCACCTTCTTGGGCTGCTGGGCTGACGGCACCGTCGTTACTCACGGCGTTAAGCAAGATCTCTCTGACTCCTCCAGGAGCCTCATCTTTGGCAGCGGTGCCTCTGAGGATGGTGCTGCCACACATCACAGGGGAGGTAGAACCTGGTCATTTCTCACTCGGGATTTTCCAACAAATTCATCATCATGCTTTAGGCTTGCAGTCCATTCCCACCCCCAAATAAAATCCAGTTTCTGATCCATGACCTCATTCTGCATATAATATTTCAGCCCAGCTGCATGATTGGGTCCTGCATTTGCAAAACTGTAATTTCCCTGCCAGCTCAGTGCCTTGCTCAATTTTTTTATTATTTTTTTTTCGAGCTCATCACTTCTTTGGCTACCTACATGGATACAGTGAGGCATATCATGAACACACAGACTTTGAGCCAGGAGAAGCAATCATACGACCTCTGCAAGGCCAATTCTCCAAAGCTTCCCGGCGGGGAGCACAGATCACTAATCATTGCAGGTCTATTTAAGAGTTTGGAGAGCTTTCCAACTTCTAAAAACTTGCTGAGTTTATTTCAGGTATGTGTATTTCCAGGCCCATAAACGTTTAGTTTTTAATGTAGCTGCATTGGAGAAGAAAGTGAAATTGCTGCTGTGTAAACAGAGTGCAGCACTTCAGCCCCACATCTCCCCTTCTAACCGAGCACATGGGCACGTGAAGAGCGAGTGATTCTTAGATATATAGCCCACCTAGGTAAAGCACTTTCAAATGTACTTCATTTATTTATTCTAGGCCATTTTTTTGGCCCCAAATAATCAAAAATTACTGTCTCTAGTTTCATTCTGCCCTTTTGAAATTGTCCAGATTTTGCGCTAAGAGTCTAAAGCCACAGCAAAGAAGCAGGCCAAGAGGAAAAGCTTTTGAAGAGTTCCCACAGCTGTGAAAACACGGGCCTCAGGCTGTGTGTAGAGTTACTTCAAACAGCTGCTTCAGGTGACTAAACACCTTGAGTCTCATTCATCAAGTGTTGTTTATACTGGCTGACAGACCAGACTTGGAGAATTAACTCTGAGAAAAAAAGATGTACTACATACCAAGTATGGGAAAGGAACTGAGTTCCCTAAATAAGAAAGAAAGGGGAAAAAAAAAGCCAGGGGGGGAGATAAAAGGTGGGGAGGAGGGGAGGGAGGGAAGAGTCCTTTAAAATAAAACAGATGAGGGCTAATTTTATTTCATGTTAATAGGCCTTTTGATGCCCCTTGCACGTTTAAAAGCGCAGGCGAAACAATCTCCGTGGTTTGCCGCTTCGTAATCGTGCAAATAAAAGTGATTTGAATGATCCCTGTGCATTGACAAAAAGCTCAGCTAACCTGGAATGAAATCTCAGTGGTTAATTAGTAGCCTTGAATAACCTATTAAAATAAGAGCCTTTTTTCTTAACCATCCTCAACTTAGAATTGAAAGCAAAAAAAAATGCCCAGTGCTGCCGCCGCCTCCCTGTGTCAGATTGTGCAGATTCCACCCGTAGTTTTGGTACAGGACTTATCACTCAGCTTGAGATAATATTCTTTCATCTCATATCCATATGAGAAGGTGACATGATAAGATATTTGCAATCGTGTAACTGCTTTGCATGGATCAAAAGAGGAATGAAAGAAAATGACACGAGTCAGTGTCAAGTGAAGTGCTACTAGTTAAGTAAGCTTTAAATATTGAAGGGGATTTTTAATATTTCCTTTTAATCTCCAAATCTGTCACTTGGTGATTTTTTATAACACTGGAGTTGTTACTAACAACATTTTCCATGGTTTCATTCAGTCCAAATGTGAAAACCCACCCCATCTCAGTCATGGCAAATGTTGTAATTTCTACTGGCAAATTCTCATCTCTGGAACCCGGGCAGATTTCAAAGAAAAAAACGTGTTTTTCAGGCACTGGGATACTGTTGGGATCCTGATGTTTGAACACTGGCACTAGAACATAGGCCAACAGTGAGATTTTTTTACTGTTTTTCTTGTTTTTTGTTTTTTTTTTTTCTCAACAAGCAGTCAGACTGCGAGGGTGAATATTCCTTAAGAGACAAAAATAGTGTTCAGAGGAAGAATTCAGCAGGAGAATATTATTTTAAAAGAAGATTGTTTCAGAGGCTGTTTCCCTGACAAACTTGGTAAATAGTTTGGCAGATAGTTAAGCTGTTGGATTTGCATATGCATATATAGGCACTGAAGAAAAATACCAGGTGGTTTACTTCTTAGTGCTTCTGAATAACAGAAAGTTGATGGCAGTAGATTTGCATCTTACTCTCTGGGGAAAAAAAAGAAAAAGTTTTTCTGAAAAATAAGATTTCAGAAAAATAGAAGAGTAACGAGCTTAAAACTGGTTCTGTGGAATATTGGAATATTGGAATATTTCACCCCTTTGCTTAGGGTGAGATCTGTTCTTCACGGGGAAGGAACTCCCCGTTGGTTTGTACCTAGGCTGAAAGAGGCAAACCTTAATTGGATTAAAAAATCCCTGTGTAATCCAGTGTATATCCAAAATAAGAAGATCAAATAACTGGAATAATATCTTGTTCTTTTCACTCTTGAAACAGTGATATCACTGGGAAGGATTAAAAATTAAGTTGTTTACATCCCTGGCTAAGATGGTTTGGGATGGTTTCCCGTGTCATTTATAGCACAGTAATATTGGGCTTGTAGCTGATACCTGCATTAGGCAAAAATTTCAGGATGCTTCAGCTGGGCATTGAAAAAACATGGGAACCACAGGGTGCTTTCAATAGCAGGAGTGCTGCAGGATGCCACAGCACTGGCTTAGCAGGGATGTGGCTTGGACAAAGTTGTCTAATTAAAAACAAGCTGCTGGAAACAGGCAAGGTTGGTTGGAGACATCACTAACGAAGGAGATAAGCACGATCCCTTCCAAAGCCAAGGAGGGTCTGGTGCCACCTCACTGTCCCAACTCTCTACCCTGAGCAGCAAGGACTTCCCACACCTGCCCTGCTCCTCGTTTGCACCTCGCACGAGGGGCTCCGTGCTGGCTGAGGGCATTTAGGCACAACTGCAACTTAAATCACAGAGATTAATGGAGAGCTCTGGTCGTACACAAAATATATCAAACGAATATTGGTTCTTTTTGCAAGGCTCCAGGGGGAAATAAAATAGATTTGTAACATTTATTTTCAATAAATTATGTTTTGAGTCCAAACAAAATAATTTTGTTTATTTTGCTCATAATTTTGGACTGTGCAGCTACTTTTAACGTGGAATGGGTGACTTTCAGTGAGCTTTAGCAGGTCAGCTCACTTTAAAATGTGATGATCTTACAGTTTTTGATCAAAGCAGCTGCTGGGCCACTTTGGGGCACAGGGATGCTGTGCGTGTGGCCCCACTGCCTCTGCTGCCACCTCCTCACTGCTTCTCTGGTGCATTAGTGACTCTCTCACAAAATAGTCCTGCTCACTGGAGGACCTACTACCCTAAGGCTTGGGAAGGAGGGTGGGCAGGCTGATGTGGTGCCCAGGTGTCACTGTTTTATGAGGTGAGTGCCTCTCTCCCTCCTTCCCATCAATGTTGCTTTCCCTGCCAGGCTTCAAGTGCTGCCACCCCGTCTCTTCATCCGGACGGGGCTGCCAGGAGCCACTTACATTTCTGTCCCTTGCTGGGAGTTGAACACTCTCCAGGTCCCTTGATTTCACTCCCCCCAACACTTCCAAGCAGATTTTTCTTTTTTCTTTTTTTTTTTCTTTCTTTCTTTCCCCTCTCTGACTTTGATAATGCAAAGTTTGTTTGTTTCCTTAATTAAAACTGAAATTTCCCTGAAAAAAAACAGAGTGCCTTCCAGGATCACAAATATTCTGCTTACTCCATTTTGCTGTTTCTGCTAATTGCAGTTGTGCCTTTTCTACGAATCCAAACCACGACATTTGCCTAAAAAAATGAATTATCTGCCCACTGGAGTGAAATTAAAAGAAACCCATGATAACAAGAATCACCATTAACAGCAACTCTGTAAATATGGCATTTTATAGAGTGTGGCTCCACATTTTGCAAAGGAATAATCAGATATCTCCTCTTTGGCCAGCTCAGAGGACAATTAAAAGGTAACTAAAAGCTGAAAGATAGTAAATAATCACCCTGGAGGTATAAACAAGCCCCTCTCATTTATTAACATCACAAGAGTCGTGGCATCAGTTTGTAGCAGTTCAGATCAACTTCAGTGAGACATTTGCCATGTTTCATTAGGCTGAGCTTGGTCCACTGGTTAAACAAAGAAAACACAGTCATAAATTATCTAGAATATACCTGGGCTCACGAGAGGCTGCGTTAAGCTTTCACAGCTTGCCATTTTTTTCACATAATTTCTAATTTATTTTGTACTTTAAAAGTTTGTTTTGGCTGGGATTGAAATTTAATTTGTTCTTCAAAGAAACATAACAATGGAAATACAAAGAGGAAGCTTTTGTTCTCTCCCTAGGAGTTCTGAAAGGTAATAATTATGAAATGATAAGATTCTAAATGAAAATGTCACTTGCAAAGGTTGAGGTTGAAAACAGCATAGACCCACGTAAAGCGAGGAAAGTCACATTTGATTCATGAACATACATACAACCAGAATGATTTAATTTTAAATCATCTGATGATTTATTGTATAAATATTTTATAATTTTGAAAGGAAATTCTTCAAAGCACGGATGTCTGTGAGAACACAATGCAGCTTTGGAAAAACAGTACTCTTGTATTATTAATAATAATAGTAATAGTAGAAAGATTAATAAAATATCATAAACACAGACGAGGAGAATAGTTATTTGTATAAATTCTAACAACTGCTATTCAACAATACCCTAAATCAGCTGTAGGAGTAAAGTTTGAAATTGTCTCTGTGCTCTGTATTGTTACAGTGATCAGCATATCAATGGCCCTGTTTCTCTAGCTTTTTTTCCCCCCTGCTCAATGAGAGTATTATGCCTCAAGGTTTAAAACAAATATATTCCTTCAACTTTAGCTTTATGCCCTGTATTTTCTGGTTTATCTGGGGAAATTTAACCCTTTCCATTTGATCTGCTACCTGCCTGTCTTGTGGTTTTATGCACGACCGTGGGTGTTCCTGTGAAGGGTGATTCATGGATGCTTAGAAAAATCCGTGGTTGCATACACATTACCTGTCTCCTCCTGTACATCTCAATCAGGCAAACTCTCATTGTCTGCTTGAGCAATATATTTTGATGGAGTTTTCCCATGAATAATATATGTTGGGTTTTCCCTCTCTACACGAGTGCATTTTACAGTGAAAACATTGGCGTCAGTATGAGGCAGCTCTTGCTGCCCAAGAGAATGACCTGATAATGCTCATGCTGAGCATCTCCCACTGCTTTGCAGCAGCAGAGAGGTCCCACACGATGAGGGGCAATGGATTCAAGCTGAGGTACGGGAAGTTCCACCTCAACACAGACAGTAGGAAAAAGTTCTTTAATATGAAGGTGATAGATCATTGGAATAGGTTGCCCAGAGAGGTGGTGGAAGTGATCTGCTCTAGTTCTGTCCTTCTCTGGCCGGGGGGATTGGACCTGATGCTCTTCAGAGGTCCCTTCCAACCCCTCCCATTCTGTGATTAACTATTTTCACATGGAAAAGATTCAGAAGAGGGTTACGTTGCTGGAGGATGTGAAGTCAGATGTAAAGGAGGAAAGGACACGGTGGTCTGCGTTTCCTTGCTGACAAAATCATCTCGGTGCTGATTGCTATCTAGACCTCATTTTAATTTTCCCTTTGAGAGAGATCAGACAACATTATCAACTCCTTCTTGGTTGTTTTACTTCCTCTGGAGCCTGGATAGAGCTGGTGAACCAGCTCTCTTCTCAGTGCTGCAGCCTCTATTTTTGGTTTGTGTTTTTTGTTTTTTTTTTCTTTTGGCCAATGCATTTATTTTGTCATTTGATATCCCGGTATCAGTGAGGCCAAAGAAACCCTTCTTCTTCCTGAACCATTCCTGAGCTAAGGTTATGTGAAGTTTGACTTGCATCAAAAGTTACTTTTTTCTGTACCCAAACTTAGATGTCCTGGGATGCTAATTTTGGGTGGACAAAGGTGGTTTCAGTTTCTGGTCCTGGTCTGGTTGGATAAGCCTATGTAGAATAACCTATCTAGAGATAGGTTCCCAGGGGAAATTCATTCATTCTAAACCCATTTCCTGTGTACCTGGATGCCTCTAAAAATGAAGGGTTGTCCAAGAATTGGGAGCATAAGCGAAAAACTGTGGTGCAATCAGGGACAAAGATATCTCTTTGTGAGCTTCATAAACCACTTTTTCCCCAACATATTCCCAGCTCTATCTTGACTGTGGCCAAGAGACCCAAGGATACCTCCTAACTGGTCATGAGAGGGGAGGTGGTAAACTCTCCTTCCTCCTGACAGAAGCTTTCTGAATGTTCACAGTTGCTCTCTAGAGAAACTCCGATGTCTGTGTGAAAGTGTGGGGAAGTTTCTCAGAAATAAGTGGTTTGTGCATCAGTTTTGATTCTGGGCTTTTTTTTGGTTAAAAATCTGGTAGACTTGCATTGAACTGACCACAAATGGCTGCTGGTATAATGGAGAAACTGGGGAGGAGGGAAATTAATATTCACATATATTTTTGTCTTTGCTTTCAAATTTTTAAAGACATTTTTAGTCACTGTTATAATGAGCTGTCTGTCTCTGCACCCATAAAATGAGCAATATCTCTTGTTGAACTCAGGTCAAAATGTAGCCAATGTTTTAACCTCCTTGTCCTAACATGTACATTAGCAAGACTTTTGTTGATTAAAATGCTGGACTTTACACTGTGGGGCATTGCTGTTAGTCCCAGTTTGAATTTGAAAGTACAAAAGAAAAGCTGAATAGCTTGTTATAATTATTCTTCATTGTATTTCATGCACTTTAGATCATTATTTACCTTGGTTAGCAGCAGGTTAAGGATCATTAGATTTATTAAAGCAAACTGTTGTGTAACATTTACCACCTCTTTTCGTGCAGAGTTGATGCCTTCTTAAAGGAAGGCTAATGGCAGAGGATCATGAGTGTGTGTTTCTCTTGCAATTTGAGCAGTGGAACTTAAAAAAATACCCATAAGACTTTTTGATTCAGGAAAATAACCATTGTGACCATACAAACCTGGAAGACAGACCTTAGAGTGGACAGAAATTCTTACCTGACTTTTTCCTCTACGTAGAAGGGTAGAAAAATCTAGAAACCTGCTGTAGGTCAGTGGATTAATTTCTTATTGACACCACTGCAGATTAGAGAAGTGGAAGTTTTTCTGTGGGCTGTAGGAAATACTGCTGTAAAGAATGACCTCGCTGTCATGTTAGCTCCTAAGTATTTGGCACATTTCAACACTTCAATAGAGCTATTTTTATATGGGAAGAGTAAATAAATATTGAGGGGAGGGGGAACTTTACAAAAAAGAGATGCTAAACCAAACACATAGGTACTGCATTTTTATGTTGGTCTTAAAACAAGCCCAAGGCGTTCTCCCACACTTTTTTCCAGCATTATTTCCACCTGTAATAATAAAACATGTCTTCTGATTACTGTGCTTTCTATTATCTCATGTCTGTATCTAATTTATTTGCTCTCCAGCCTTACTCTTCCTGTGTTAAAGGGTTCTTTATTTTTTGGTAATGTAATCCAAGGCTGTGATTTAGTAGGTGGACATGTTCCTAGTCCCCGAAAATTTTATTCTCTTTCTGAAAAAAAGTTTTAAGTGGTAAAATATTTCAGAGCAAGATGCATACCAGACTAGAAAAATGAGACTACGTTGAAATGATACCTGTTTTAATTCATATAAAGGGTGGGACAAAATTTCCACTTTAGAAATCCACAACTGTAGAAGCCCCAACATTACAATAAGTTTTCATGGCCTTCAAAACATGATAACCCCACAGTGGTTTCTAAAATGCTAATGCATTTGGAATGCAAAGCTACTCATAATTTTAATACGCATGTTGTCAAAGTTTTTGGGACTACTCATGCTCCAACAGTTGGATTCATATATAGATTAAAAACATTGGAATATTAGAATGCACATTTGACTACTGAGTAAATGAGGAGAAATTTCCCACTACACATTTGCAAGGTGTGAAAAATGGATCAATCCATTTTGTGTCCCACTGCTCCATGATTTTTTTCTTGCGTGTGTGTGTGTTCATTGTGTAGAGTTAAAAGTGGAGACTCTCAGAACTAGCAGGAGCTTGTAGGCTTTGGTCTGTTTCTTTGGTTAAAAACTCACTGCAGGTCTTGTTTTAAGACCCGTGGTGTTAGAGCCAGATGCAATATCCATCCCTTGAAGTTCATGTCAATGGGAGCCTCTCCATTGTTTTCAGTGGATATTGGAGAAGGCCTGTGTTATTCTTCTAAGGCATAGTCCCCTTTGTTGTGATCCCAAAACCATGAGATTATCAGGACAGAGGAGATAGTGTATGTGAGTGAGTGATTTATGCTTTGCTTGTTTCTGTTGTCTACAGAACACGGGTTCTCTACAAGATGAACTCTGATTTCAGGAAATTACCCACATTGTCAGCAAATTTGCTTGTCCTTCTTTAGCTTTATGAACAGCCCATTTTTCATGTTTTAGAAATATTTTAATGCTGGACTTTGATATATTATTACCACATGGTCATATCACAATAAACTTTCCACTGCACACATACAGACTTGAAGATTCTTGAAAAAATAATATCAAAGGAGCAATGCCCTTGGGTCCCCGCAGAGATCCAAAGGAAAAGTTCTCCCTAGAGCTGGCTCAGTTTTACTTTTCCCATAGATAATCACAGTACACAGGAGTCAGAGGTTCCAGTCTCAAATTTACCCTGAAGAATGAGGAATTTTGGGAAAAGCAACATACAGGACAGGCAGGCGGAGAGAGAAAGATTCAGAAGCAGAAGTGCCTTGCTGCAGAAATGCAGTAAAAGAAAAGTATCATAAAAAAAGCTCAAAACTGTCCACGTGACTTTATCTAACAGCAAAATGTTGATATCAGCAAAGTGATGCTCATGGAAATGCTGCCTAAAGTCCTTAATTTGTTGCAGGAAACACCCACCAGAGAAGCTACATTTAGTGTCTGCTCTGTTTCATCTGACTTGCTTACTACCTGAAGGGAAATTCTCAACCTTGAGGAGGTGGCAGGAGTTTCTTTCTTTATTTATTTATTCCTATCTCTCTCCCTTGTCAAGAGGAATGGGAATTTACCTTTCCCACAAGTCTTGTTTGAGCAGACAGAAGTAGAGAAGGGCTGATTATGGTTCTCCAAGAGTAGAAGAGTCAGTCGGATGCCAAGTCTGATGGCCAGATGTGTAATTTGGGAAACACAGTTTGGTTTCAGATGTTTTTTTTTCTTCTCAAAGTTCCTGTAAATACTAGAAAGGTGATTCTCTGAGCTGATCTGTATCTGGGCTGAGAGCAAGGTTGTGTTAAGAGCTGAGATAGCTACAATAAGAGCTTTGTTTTGTGGTGTTAGGTGCAGGAAAGGCTGGTGTCTCCATTTGAACTTAACTTTCTTTTCCTTCCCACTGAAGTATCAGGCTGAGGATCTGAAAGCAAATAATAATAATAAAAAAAAGGCCCATTATTTTTTTTATCAAGCTTGAAATTCTTCACTTTGAGGTTGGTCAAAGTACTGGATGAGGGGTTTAGTAGGGATGGTAGGAGAACTTGTCCTTGGAGATGTTCCAAATCCAGTTGCAGAAGGCCCTGGGCAACCCTCTCTTAGCTCTAAAGTTGCCCATTTTTGAGCGAGTATTGAACCAGATGGCTCCAGCTGTGCCTCCCAAGATGAGTTATTTTGTGCTTGCATGACAAAACGAACCATGCCAAACAACTTGTGTTGGTTTGAAGTTTGTGTTGGTCTTCTATAGCATTCACTGACTTGACACATGTATTTGGGAAGGAAAGTGGGCTGCAAATTAGTTTTCCCATGGAGCCAGGTATTTTCTATCTATTAGACACAAATATCACTCCTATCATCCCTTTAGGTATGTGACATAGGAGGCAATTTTAAATTAACCTGACAGAAGCACTTTGTGTTCCAGCACTTTGCTTCCTGCTCTGGCTCTTTATATCCACTACAAAACATCGAAGCACAGCAGAGAACTACTGAGTCAAAAGAAATTAACTCAATATGTTGAAATAATTTTCAATCCACAGTTTTTAATCCACAGTTTTTGGAGCTCTGCTCAGTTTTACTTCAAACCAGTTTCAAACCACTGAGTTCACTGCCATGGGTTCAGTATCCAAGCAGGCAAAAAAAAAAATATCTCTTTTTATTTTGTAAAAGGTGGAGGTTTAATCCACTGACTTGAAGTGATGTGGTTAAAGAAGCAGCTCAGATTTTTTGGTGGAGGGAAGAGTAACAGGACCTTTCTTTTTATGTTCCTCTAATTCTTTCTGAAAGCAGCAGCTTCCCCTTAGGCATTGAATCACTTCTAGAAATCAAGACCCGTACTTAGAATCCTTTTTACCTTGTTTTTGTTCCATGTAACTTCCCATGTCTTGAGTTCTTCCATTTGGGAGAAACCAAAGGATCCCATGGGAGATTATTATTACATCATAACTATAAAGCCTTATCCACTATATCTTAGATTCTCATGTGTAACAGGGATAAGCTCAAATGAGCTCACTGCCTTAATAGTTTTAGACCTGATCTGCATATTTTCACCTGGTTTTTTTTGTGATATGAAGCAAGTTTATTTTATGACAATCAAACACTCTCACCTTTCCCTGTGTACCTTTATCACAAGATAGAGTATTTGTTTTGAAACACATAACAGAAAAAAAGCTGCATGGATTTCCAGGGCAAGTAACATTCCTGCTGTAGCTCTACAACCTGCTTTAAGGTTGCAGTGTAGTAAGGGAGCAGAAAAAAAGGTTTTGTTTATAGCTACCTAATCTGAATTGACGTGTTCTTCTAACTTATTGGTATCATTTCCATTTGTAATTGGACAACTCACCAAAGTAATATTTCTTCTGAGGGTCTGGGTAGTTTTGTTCCATCTTATAAATAGGGGGCCTCTGATTTCTTTTGATTTATTTGCACTTCTGCTTCTGTTTCTTGCTATCAAAGCTGAAGTAAACAAGCCCCTAGATTTTCCTGGACAGTTGGAAAGAACTGGGTTGGGTTTGGTTATGGAACAGGGGAAACCTCCAGAGATTAGATCATGTTGGTTTTATTTGAATTAATCGAACTCCAGAACTCTTAACAGGCTATAATTTGTACCTGGCATAAACAGGAGCATCATTACCCTGTCTTCTCCCCAGGAGCCATCCCTCTCCTTCCTACAAGCAAGGCTGACTTAGGCAGAGGCTTTATACCCTTTCCTTCACAATTCCCTATACCTATATTTCCATTTAGCTGCATGTGCCATCTACTAGCTTCTTAAAAGATCTAAATCTTGCTGTGTGATGCCAGAGTTGTTGATCCTGCTGCACGGATTAGCCGTTGAAAGCCTGCTCTTGGCTGCACAAGTTCACGTATCGTATCCATTTCCCGAGCATCAGGAACACCACCCATTGACAGCAGGCCTCATCAACAAGTACAGTCAGAAAACGGCCAGGAATGTCAAATATTTATCCCTTTTAAAAAATTTAATATGTTCTCCTGGGGCCTGATTACAGAATTTTTTAATGCTTACAAATTTCTTCAGTGCAACAGTACTAGTTTGTTTCCAAGGAAACAAATGTACTTATACTGCACTGCACACATTCTTAATCATTAAATTCTATAATCTCCCTGGCTCGTTCTTTCTTCCTCTCTCTCTCCCCCTCTCTCTTTGAATGGGTAACTTCTAAAAATTGTTTGTTTTTTTTTTGTTGTTGTTTTGTTTGTTTGTTTTGGGGTTTGTTTTATTATTTTTGTTTCCCCGGACTCCCCAGATACTATTTAACTGCAGGTAAATTTTCAAATATGTTCTCAACAAAGGATTGTTTCCAAATTACAGACAAAAAACCCCACCTAATTGTCAAGGGCATTTATGAAATCATCTTAATCAAGATAAATATGTATTCTTTATTCTTCAACTATTTAATGTGCAAATTTATTTTTCCGAAGCAGATCTTTACTGTGTTTTGATGTGAAATGCCTGGGTATGAGTGATATTTAAAAATCAATCTGAAATGGTTTTTTGTTGTTGTTGTTGTTTGAAATTCAAGCTCTCCAGATTATGCACGCTTATACAACGCTCTGTAGAGGAAAAAGTACATGATCCTATATGATACGTTACAGATACACATATTTGCATCTAAGAGAGTTGGAATTTTTTCATTCAAAATATACTAAATATTAACTGAGAATTAATAGGAGCTCACTGGGGGGACGACACGTTTTTAAAGTGACACTTTAGCATTCAACCCATTCATATTCTTCAATGTGAATGTAATTTTTATCTAAATGATTTCAGGGGAAAATTGATTCATTTGACTATAGTGCTCCTAAGACCAGTGGGAAGCTCATCATCTTAATATTGAATCTGTAAATCCTTTCCACTAGGGATGATTAACAGCTTTGTCAAGTGTTTATTTTACTTTAAGAAGAATATGTAATTTCCTGGCATAACTCAGACAGATTTCAGTCTATTTCTCCTTTTGCATGTCACATTCATGCTGTAGGTTCGCATGATCTAGCCTACCTCTATTAGACTTCTATTTTGAGTAGTAAAAGGATAGCCTAATAGGTTTTCATAGTTTAATGAGCAGACATCAGTTTGCCCTATGATTCATTTATACTTGATAAATAAAAACCCCTCAGCAGTCCTGATAAGAAGTAATAACGGGGAATTACTTCCAGATGGCACTTTTGCTATACTACACGTGTGGTCCGAGCTGCCCATGGGATGGAAACCCTGTATTAGCACAGCGATGTGCTGCTCACATGACTGCTGTCTGGAAAGCAGTGGTGAACCCTTCTTAGTGGCAGGACAAGGACAGGCAGTAGGGTTCCGTGGAGGTATTTAGCTGTGCAGTGACATTTACATGCTCAGCTTTAGCACGCGGAGTCCAGGGGCCAGGCATAAACAAAAGCTGATGTGAGAGACAATGCAGCCCCATCACCGTGGTTTAATTAAGATGCTTTAGTTGGACTGTGATCACCTACAGATTCCTAATCATATACCATGTCAGGTGATAAATGGTTATTGAAACATGCACATCCCCTCAAAAAAACAAACACACACCCCCCCGAAATAAATAAAAAATCTGCACTCAGATTAATGTCTAACAATTTAAGACACCAAACCCTAACATCATACTTGGGGGTTTTATTTGCAATCTTTTCCTTCTTTTGGCTGCTTAGACAAAATATATATATCTGTCTTTTGGCCACTACTTCAGTGCTGAGGAAGATACAGTATAACAAAGGGAGTGAGAAAAAAATATGTATTGAGAGATTCTTAGAAAGATTTACAAATTAGATTTATTCAACTTATACAAGAAAGGGGGAAATTCTGTTCTTGTCCTGCTGTTTGTCCAGCTAAATCTCAGCTTTTTTTGGGGGGGTGGGTGAAGTGGGAAGTGTACATGAGCAGTTTAACTTTACAGTGGCCAGTAATGAGCTGTGTATGGTTTGAACCTTCTTGTGCAGCTCAACAAAGTCACAGATTTCAGGAGAGGAGGGGGAGGTGGCGGGGAGAGAGAAAAAAAAAAGAAGTTTGTTAGAATCTATAGGTTTCTCTTCCAAGATGAGATTAATTACAGCCAAAACCATCGGTGAATGCTCCCGCTTTAAGAAGAAATGTTGTGAGCATGATTGCCTTCAAAACAGAAGTGACACAAATCTATTCTGCTTCTGAACCAGTATCATCAAGCATTGTTTGGTTTCGGTGTTTTTGCAGAAAGTGCTATGTGCTCTTTTCTCTCCAATTTCCTGCTCAAAGTCTAAAATAGAAATTGCAGATTAGAAAATCCTTTGAGAATGGGGTTCAGCAAGTGAAACTGTTTGAAGGTAAGTTTCATACTAGTTTGACTGAATTTAATGAGCCATTGTTAGGAACCAAGCAAGCAAGTATTCTAGTGAGGCAGGAGGTATACACAAGCTGTCTTTTTAAGAAACCATTGTAAATCTGATAACAAAGAGAGCCTGACTTTCTCCTTGAATTACCATGTTGACAAAAAAGTATACTGCATGCGCTGATAGCAAATGAGATACATTCTGCTGGTAAAGAAAATTAGACCTTAAATTTAACTCTCTAAAGCCTAATGTCTAGGGCAAGGGAAAAAGCCAGAGTCATGCTGAAAAGCAAGCTGTTGCATGAGTGTAGAACGAAACACAGGCTGTGTGTAACTCCTTGTTCTGAAACAGAACATTTTGTGCAACTTTGCTGTGTGATTAACAAATGGATTTTAACAGAAACTAAAAAGCAGAGGGAAGGAAAAAAAATAAAAAGCAAACCCCCAAATCGTAGCAAGCTGTGTCTTTAACCAGGAGGGATTAAACAGTTCACTTTGTTACCTAGGAGGCATCAAGGTAAAGGTCTCTGCTTCTGAGGGGCTGTGCTCACTCGGTGCTTGCTAACCTTGGGCTGGCTGCTTACAACGTGTATCTTTTCTTGAGCCTGAAAAGGGTTTTTTAATATTTAAAATTATTAGTTTATAGTATCCATGTAATTTCTTCAGCCATAGGGCTTTAAGTTCTTTGATGTGCATCTCTGTTCCAGCTGGTACTCCTACCACTCCTGCTGTCTCTTAGCCCTAAGTAAGGTTTCTCTCTTTGTTAAAGCTGATGCCACTGATTTATCTTCAGCTCTGAGAAGGGCTTTTATCCATTTTAAAAGTGATGCTGCTGAGACAGCTTCCCTTTGCCCTGAGAAGAAGATTGTTTTGTTATTCATATTTGGTGGTTGGTCAGTGGGTTTTTTTCTCTTTTGCTTTCCTTGAAAAAGTATCTTTGCAGGGATATGTGTTTCTCTCAGGTTGTCTGTGGGGTCCCTTTACTCTGTGTTCATTCCCAGCTGAAGTGTTTGGGTGAAAACATCAGATTTCCCCTCTTCCTGGGAGCAGGGCTCTCCCCACCCTGCCAGGGGCCACACGCAGCATTGCCCAAAGAGGATCTTGGCTGCAGCAGGACAGAAGACAAGAACTCAGTTTTTCTCCTTCAGGGGCTTTTGTCATGGAGGATTAGCCTGGACTTTCCCCTTAAACTATTCAAACTATGTTTCCTCCATGCATGTACTGGAGCCAATAATTTCCTCATGAATCTAGCTCATCATTTGTCATTTAATGTGTTGAGTTTATACATCTGTGGCTTCCTGAATTCAGCTTCCTAGACTGTTTTCCCCCTTTTAATGGTTATCATCTACTCTGTGCTTGGTTGTTCATGTTTTTTGGAAATGTATTTAAAATGAAGATGTTTTGAATTATCTTTATCCAGATAGCTAAAGGCATCTGGTCTTCCTTGGTGACTCAGGTTGTCAGAGCACACCAGAAACATTTCTTTTATTCAGCACCTTTAATGTAGACAAATCCTAAAGTATTTTACATTAATCTTAATAGTAAAAAAAACCCCATATATCAAATATCTGAAAACTAGTAAAACATAGCAGAGTTAGATTAAAAAGATCTTATAAAAAGAGTGCAGATCACTCTTAAAACCAGAAACAGACTCTGAATATGGAAGTGCTGGCCAGGAGACCTCAAGGACTGGACACTAAAGAGAATGTTTTACACAGGTTCCTGTAATACCTGCACCAGTTCATAATCTATTGTAAAAAACAGCCCAGCAATTTTATTTACTGTTAAAAGTATCAAGTCATTCCATCAAAGGTAAAATGAGCTTATAACTTGGTATAACTGAAGGCCCTGCTGCCATCTACACACTGAGCAAGAGTTTCAGCCTTTAAACAGTTTTCTTTTTTGGAGTCAGTCAGAATTATGAACGATCTGGAATATCTTACATTGCCTGCAGACTAGACAAAATGCTGTTATGCAGGCCAGCAAATAAAGCTTTACACTAATCAAATGCTCTGCTGAATAAAATATGAGCATGTTATTTTGCATAATAAATAGCAAGCCAAAATATAAATTGAACAGTAGTACTAATAAATAAATAAGATCATCTAAAGCTGCTTTTCAGAAGCCAAAGCTTCCAGCTTCATCCATTATGTACCTATGTGTGTGTGCAGGTATGAGTATGTACGTGTGTGTGCATTTACCATGAGTAAAGGGAGAGGTGAAACTGTGGCAATATATGAGTTGGTTTTTTCCTCCACCTTTTTGGTATTGCTCTTTCTTTGGGTCATGGAGAGTTATACTTGAGAAATGAGAACCTTTGGCAGTATTTTGTCTGTCTTTCCTGGTACCTTGCTGCAAAGGGAACAAGGTTGGTGCCTTTTTTTCCCTTTCCCTCTCAATTAGAAGTTTCTGCCATCTCTAATGTGAGGAAGGTGGGAAGCTATTCCTATCAGTAGTGTCATGTGCTTTTAATACAGGAAGAATGAGTAAATAAATTCTTCTTTTCTCACCTTGCAAAGCCAAAACCTTGCATTCCATTTCTACCTTCCCAAAACAAAACAGGTCCTCACTGCATGGATATAAAACCAGTAAAAACCATTTCATTCATGCTCATTGAGAGTCTGGACCCTATGTCTGCACACTGCCAATTGAAGAGCGACCACAGGATGGTGGGTGGCTGCCTCTACTCCCCAGCTGGGCACATGTCTGGGAGCTCTGGGGAAGTGTTCTCCCCATCGGGCCAGACCAGAAAAGGGGAAATAGTTTATTTTTCATTTATTTTTATTTATTATATCTGCAGATACTCAGTGAACTAAGAGGCTTTCAAGGAAAACCAAGCCTATTGCTATAGCAAAGTCCTGTTATGTGTATTAGCAAACAAAGCAACTGGGACAAGGGATTTTCAGCCAGGTCTGGCATACATTTTTAAGTCCACATCTCCTTGATTTCCTACCTAAATGTAGATTATATGATGATGTTTAAGCAGCCCAATGTCAAACTGGACTTTAACTAAAGGTCTATGGGACAGAAGGGATTTGAGATACCCCTGCCATAAATCATGACAGCAATTGGAAGGAAGACAAACAAGGATTCTTTTTGTGGGGGGAAGTCACATGTCACCTGTCGCTACGGACTACCACCAAAGCAGCAACAAAAATCTTAAGATGTTGGCAAATTTGCAGTTACCTCATTTCCTCTTCTCTTTTTTTTTATTTTTGTTTCCAATCCTGGGAGAGAATCTGCTTATTTTTGGACCAAATTTCAGGAAACTGCTTTGCCTCTTCATTTTCAGTTTCTGCTCTTGGGCTCTGATGAAGTAGAGTGACTGGAGGGTGGGTTGCACAGGTTTGTAGGGTTGCTCACAGCTTGTCCTGAAGCTTTCAACAGGACAGTGTTGAGTTTCCAAGGATGGAGAGAGCAGAGAAAATGAAAGGTGAATTGTCTAAGGGTTCTCAAATTCCTTCTGTAAAATGATGCCTCCTGATACCCTCAGCACGTGTAAACTCGTAAGAGGAGGATTATCTTCTATTCATCTCTTTTTTTCTCTTTCCCACAAAGCCAGGCCATGTCCAGGCCCATATACTGTTTTTTCTGGTTGTTTATTTTCCTAAACCTACAGCTAATTCAATTACAGCTTTAAAATTTCCTCTCTGATGACCAAACCCACCACCTTCCCTTCTTCAGGATATTCATTCCTTCCACACATCTCCCTTTAGGAAAAAAACAAAATCCACCTGAGATCTGTAACTTTTTTTTTTCCCCATTACTTCCTAATGCCACAAGTTTAATGCCACAAGTTTAATCTTCAGATATGTTCTACTGATTTATCTCAACTGCCCATCTGCCATTCAGGGGACCACCCTCACCCGTCCTTCTGTCAGTGTCTTGGAATATCTTTAGAGAATTTCACATCCAAATCCCCCAAGTGTCTGACTTTCTGCTTATAATCCATGATTCATAGCACTAAACTTCTCATTTTCCATAAATATATTCAGCTAAACCACATGGGATGCAGAGTAGCCCAGTGACTACTTTGCTGTTTAATACTTGGCTTTTTTGAGAAGCCAAACTTGAGGCTTATACAGCTCAAGTGATACTTAGGTGTCTAAAGCATCCCTGAACATCTTCTTGAACCTGTTCCTTTCTCAGTAAATTAATGGAAACATTTGCCATAGAGATAAACACAGCAAAACTAATGAAAATGAACGACCCATCCTTATAACAATAATTTTCTAAAGTCCAAATTCCTTTTTCCATAAACTGAATCCTAAATGAGCACAATTATAAATGGTATTACCTGTTTGTAGGTAACTTGTTAATAGAAAACAAGGCCCATATTTGTCATGTAATTTGTTCTCATTTAATATTTCAAGAGTGTCTTTTTGTCTCTTTGACCTCTAGATATGCTAAAAAAGAGAAAGAAACAAATCCTATGAAGTAAAAGGATTCAAATTCACATTCCTGTTGTCTGCTGAATAGGTTTTCCCTGAGAACTTCTTGGCTTGTCCATTGGTGTTGGATAATACCACGTTTTATTAAAGATATGTAAGGTGTTTATTAAGATGTTACATAGTATATTTTTCTTTTCAGACAGTAAGTTTTACTAAATCTTCTTGGCTTTGCATAGGTGATAATAGGTAAAAAAAAAAAAAGGATAATGAGATAAAACCTCTTCTTTCAGTTCTTTTTAATTGAGGAACAAATTATTTCATCGTTTCTCATTAGTTATTCCCATGGATTCTAATGACAAGGTGCCAACTTTCACACTTTAAAGAGGTTAATTAATCAGGTAGTAATGAAATTGGGTGATACCTGTGTGTTGGTGTGCCACAGCTCCTAATAATGTGCTTAAATGTCTGTGAACCTGAAAGGATATTTTCAGCTTCAGCTCTTCTCAGCACTGCATAAATAAATGTTTGCCAGTTAATAGGCAAGCTATTTTTAAAGTTACACTTTGGTTACCATTATTACTTATGTCACATAAATTAAATATGTTGATATTTCTGCTCTTTTTTAAGACTATAAAGAGACACCAAGAAAGCTGGAAGACCTCACTATTGAAGTGTTTATTTTCCTTCTATCCACTGGCCATATGTATTAGATTTTTTAATGCTGCTTCTTTCCCCTGAAAAAAAAAAGATAAATAATTTTTTAAAAAGTGCATTTTCCTGATCTTCTAGGATAAAATCAGTGCAGGAATCCAAGCAAATAGGAAGAAGCAAGGTTAATAAAGTAACATCTACGCACAAGGTAGGAAACACGTTTGGAAAATAAAGGAAAAGAGAAAATAAAATGCAAGAAATATTGAGTTTCAGGCTTCCCAAGAGCAAGTATTTATACTATTTATAGCTGTGTGAAATACCTAATTTAAGGACTATCTTAATAATATTTTAAGGAATCCCATAAAAGTATCCTTAGCTAGAAGAGTGATTTCTAGGCAGTTGTGTTGGAAGGGATATAAATAAATAATCCAGGGTTCCAATTGATTTTTGCATTTGAAATTTTAAGACACAGGTGGTTAAAATACTTAACAAATAAAATATTCCCCAATAATATTTTCTTTCTTGCCTGTGATTTGCTCCCAGAGCTATTCTGTTTTCTAGGAATGTATTTGTAAATATTTACTGGCTAGTTTATGCAGACAAGTGTTGGACTTATTCATGCACTGATCATTTCTATCAGTCATTGTTTATAATACACAATTTGTCATCAAAATCACAGGAGGGTTGGATCCATTCTATTACTGGATAGTTGACTGGATTTTTAAAATGGGGAATAACAAGGATGGAAAATGAATGAACAATAACAAATAAAGTCCTTCCTCATATGAATTTTTGAAGAAATAAATATTTGGGCCAAACTTAAAAGGTCTTGCAAATATTTAGATGAATAAACCAGTCAGGGCTCATCTGAATGCTTGCAGAGAGAAAATAATATGACCCCCCAGAAAAAAAAAAAGCAAAGCAAATATCCAAGACATATTTGTAGAAGCAATCTTCAGCAAGAATTGTTTGACCACCTAGGTCCCAATGTTTACTCACAGTGAGCAGGCTGTTGAGCTTGAAGGCACCTTCCAAGCAAGTGAGTTTGAATATGAACTGAATTCACAGTATCTGTGTTTGTTGGTTTGGGTTTTTTTAATAAATCTCTTTATATATATCCACCAAACAGCTTTTTATTTTTCTGGCTAAGTTCTGCCAAGATTTTGTGAGCCTCATAGAAGATGGCAGAAAGAGTCTATTGAGTGATGAGAAATTTCACTATGGAAAATGCCATTATTTTTCTTGCTCTAGTGCACTCTTCTAATAACTTTTTTCTCCATGTTTTTTTCTTTTTCTTTTTTTTTCTTTCTTGTCTGGGGAAGATTTCTTGTTTGCTTGCTTTGAACTGGTGGGATCCTCAGTTGGGAACAATTTTCTTTGCTGGGACAGAACTTAATATAGCTGAAAGTACCAGGAAGTCAGCAAGTAATTGATAAATGCAGTGAGTAAATGGTGGCTTATCCAACAAAAACGAAGCTTCAGTTCTCAGGCCTAGGTGGTCTAAAAAGATTAAACTCCACTCTGCTGGGGTATGCTGAATAACGATTCAGCAACCAGTGCATCTCAGCCCTGCATCTCCCACTCTTTTTTATTTTCCACCTTACAATCCCCAGCCATGATCTTCATTCATGACTTATTGTGGGCGACGGGCCATAATCCTCATTCATGACCAGCTATAAGAAAAAAAAAACAAAAAATACCCACCCCAAACCCAACCCACTGCACAAAACAAAAGCCCTTCATGCTACTTAAAGAGAACATGACATTATGCAGAGTCCCCCTCATTCTAAGAGCAGCACGGAGATATAACAACTGCCACAGCAGAGATGCTTTCAGAGCATTTGTTTAAAAAAGATGCAGCTTCCCTAAGTTGTTGTGGGGAAGAGAGAAGAAAAAAAAACCAACAAAAACCCAAACCACAACAAAACAGGGTGGAATTGCAAACATGTATATCATTACTGCAACTGCAGTCCATTTATTTTCCTTTGCAAAATAAATTACATAAATGGGGTTTGTATTGTTAGCTATTCTTCATCCAGAGATTGGGATAATTAGGTTTCAAATACGGTGATGTTTTAAAACACATTTAATTTAGTAAAATTGGTAAGGAAGCTACAGCAATTAAAAATAAAGGACAAAAGTTTCCTTTGCCTTTCTGGGTAATTTGGGGTGAATTTAGACTATGGCATTAGAAGTACAAAAGGTAACTAAAAATGCCATTAAATGAAATGTTCCAAGTCCAAGCAATTTCCTTCTTAACAGAAAGTAAAATGCAAACAGAGATTACTAAAACCCTGCTGTGTTTAATTTAAGTGTATGTAAGCCTTTTACTCACAGTTATTTTGTCTGGAGATAATCATGTAGATCCTCAGTGGTCAGAGCTGTGAAGCGTGTGTTGTCAAAAGTTGCTCACTCTTTGATTCCCCCTCGCTTCTGTCAGCCATGGTTCACATCATGCAAGCTCAGCTCATTCATCTTCTGACAGGGTGGGATTCTCCCATTTCTGTCTCCATCAATTTGTTCCCGTCGCCTCTGGATTGCTTGCAGAAATACTGAAAAAGTGTGTGAGTTGTGTGTAAATTATTATTATTTCTATGGCTGTACTGGAGGCATGGAGCATATTATCTCTTGCAGCAACAGGCTGGGGTAGGTTTTTAAACTAAAGGGGAGAATTCAACATCTCGTTTAGGTTCATTATTCTACACAAATGAAAGAGCTGGAGATGCATTGGATACAGAGCCACCCAGGGACCAAGGCTGTGTTCTGGAGAGGTTTGATAGAGGCATTCGAGGAACATGCAGTAGGAAATTAGGGGCCAGCACCTAAACTCCAGTCCTGTCTAGGGCAAGGATGTCAGTGGGGAGTTTTGACTTCAAAAGGAAGTACAGCATGTGAAGTTTTTTAGTTGGAGAGATGTTTTTTGTATTGATGCTAACTTATATCTTGTCTAAAAGTGCTCCAAGAGAAGCAAAGGTTTTTCTGTCACCCAGGGCTGGAGATGTCTGGATTCGTAGCAAAGTGTTGAGAGGAGCTCAGTGTTGTGAGAGTGTTGTAGGAGCTCAGCTGCTGTGAGACTGGAGTGAAAAGTATCACCAATTGTAACAGAAACAGCATGGCCAGCAGGACTGGGGCAGTGATTGTTCCGCTGTATTCAGCACTGGAGAGGTTGTACCTCAAATCCTGGGTTCAGTTTTGGGCCCCTCACTCCCAGCAGGACATTGAGGGGCTGGAGCATGGCCAGAGAAGGGCAGTGGAGCTGGGGAAGGGGCTGGAGCACAAGTGAGGAGCGGCTGAGGGACCTGGGACCATTCAGCCTGGAGAAAAGGAGGCTCAGGGGAGACCTGGCTTTCGACAGCCTCCTGACAGGAGGTTGGAACCAGGTGGATTTTGTCTCTTCTCCCAAGTAACAAGCAATAGAACAAAAGGAGGCAGCCTTAAATTGTGCTTGAGGAGAGTTAAGTTGGATATTAGGAAAAATTTCTT
>VWZY01005037.1:276115-298567 GCA_013399075.1 Chloroceryle aenea | reverse complement strand
TTTTTTTTCTTACAAAATGCTCCATGGGTTTATTGAAAATTACTACTTAGTCTTGTCTGTTGGAGATTGTCCTTGGATTTTAGATCAGTCTGTGTTTAGTCAAGTTCTGTTAAGGAGATGCTGTATTGTTGATAGTTTACATGGTCAGACATCCCTTTCAAAGTTGAATTACTTGTATTTTAGGTGGTGCATTGTATTACTTAATATTTTGGATTGAAGGTATGTTGAACAGTTTTGAAAGAAATGTGGTTAGAAAATCTAAAGCATCCAGCATTAAACTCCAATAGCTTGTCTATGGCTTTTACTAGAGGAGGGAAAAAAAAAAGAATATAATTATCAAAGGCTTCTTCAAGCTTCAGGTAACTCAAACTGGTGTGGCTGTGGTGTGTGTGTGTGAGCTGAATCATCACGAACCGAAATTAAATTTCCATTTATGTCTTGCAAAACTTAGTGAAGACCAAAGACATGCTAATGCAGGCCAGAAATCTGCCATGCCAAGTTCCATTCAGGAGATATTTTTTTCAGATGTGGAATACACTCCTGTGAACCAGAATTTATAGCAGAAATGCTGACAGACAATATTGGTGATACTGTTCTAATTTATTTGTGTTGAATGTTTTTTTCATCTCTTTCCCTTTTAATGATCTAAGTCTTTTTGCATCTGGCAGTGTGTTTCCTCACTGTTTACCTTTCCTGCCAAAGCAGTATCATCCATCTATGACTATGCTTTTCTTGGTTTCTTGCTCTCTGTCTTTCCTATTTGGAGCCAATTTTCCATTTATTCTAGGACTCCTGTACCTCTGATGTTGCCATTAAATTCTAAAGTGGAACCCTGTCAAAAATGCTTTCAAGATGCAATTTTTTAATATGAAATATGCAGTTATGTTCTGGTATATTTTTATCATAAACACTGAAATTCCTCCATCTAGTCTTCATTGGCATTTGCCAGAAAAAAGGAAAAAAGCCTGATCTCTGAGATGCTGAATGAGTGGCTTGTGCTCACTCTGCCGGGTGACACCATCGGGCATCTCTGGCACCTCTGGGGTGCTCAGGACCCATTTGTGCTCACCTTACCAACCACAAGACCACTGGAAAACACTGATAATTCAAAGGACCCTGTTAGGAGTTTGCATCTGAGATATATCTATAAAGCTAAAATGATGATTATGTAATTCAGTGACATTTACATTTTTGGAACGTAACCTCTGCCATCACACTTTGCGGTAGCAGTAATAACTCTTAAATCTGTGAGCAGATGAATTTGCTCCCATTCCGGTTGTGGAGAGGGTGGCTGCCTGGGTTTTTAAAAGTTGGAGGCTACAGGCAGGGAACAGGTTCTGGCTGAACCTACTATGGTATGGCACCAGAATTTCTTCTTTCAAGTCTTTGAGCTCCAGCAAAGAAGCAGCAGGGTCTTGGGGACATCTCTTTTAAAGGGGTTGGGAATATATAAATAATAAACATTTTCCAGCCAAAGAGGGGACCATGGGCAAGACAAAGCTCTTCCTTCTGTCTCCCATCATCTGCCTTTCTGGGATTCACTCCTCCTGTCCGAAGCTCTGGACTCAAAATACCTTTTGTTGGGTGTACCCCACGATTGCCCCTGGCCAGTCATCTGCTTCCATGGTTGCTTTTGTTGCCTCTCTGTGTGGCTGGAGTAAGGGCTGAGGAACATGGGGAAGGCAGCCCAAGTTTGCCCATGACAGGCTTCTGGTGTGCTCAGAAACTGCTTCTTTTTATTCAAGTTTAATGAACAACAATATCCTGAAATAAAAGCATGAATTGCAGGGAGTTAGGAGGGTGGGTAACCTACCTGAAACAGTCTCACTGGTTTTGAGACTCAAGGACCAAAACTGAGATCAGGCATTTTAAACTGGCCTCTTTTTTTTCCTGCTTTTGGTTTGTATGAATCACGTGGGTTTTTTCCCCTGTTGTTCTCAAGTATTGGCCACTTCTACTTGGACACAACCCTCATAGACAAGCCCTTAATTTAACAGCTCATTCACGTTACTTCATTTAAATAAAGATTATAAAGGAAACTGTAATCCCACTGATTTGCAAATTGAACTGTTTTGTAGATGTTATTTAAACAGTGCTGCTACCACTGTCTTTCATGAGAAACATGGTACAGTGAGAAAGATCAAAGATTCATAAGGAAGCTCTTTTTTTTTGAAAGCTGATGCTCCTGGCTTCTTTAACTAATTGAAAAATTTTCTTTACAAGAACAGACCTTCAAGCACTCTGGCTGCTGCCACGAGCCTTATCATTACAGAGTTGTTACTTCCTCCTTTAAGGGACTGAGCTGGAGATTAATGGAAGACTGTGCTGGCACTTTAGGATGAACTTTTGTCTGTTTTCAGTAGACTATACACATACTAAACCACAGGTGATTATCAATGGCCTCAGATCGAAAATAAATGAATGCCTACCCGCTTTTTCAGCTCAGAGGCAGTGCTTCATAATTTCATGGGATGTCACAGTACTGAACTGCATTTTCTCCTCACTGAGGATGAATTTAATGATGATGAAAGGGAAATATTGTGCTGGCTTGATTTTTGAGGTCAAAGCTGTGCACAGGGGAATTTCTCTTGGGACTGACTGGTCTGCCAAGGGACCAAGGTAAGAGATGTTCTAGTTCTGGCTTTGGCACAATTTGCCCATTAGAAAGATGTTCATAAAAGCTCTGATGTCTCGTAGAGCTACAACTGTGGTGCTGGCGTGCTGTGAAAGAAAGGTGATTTCCCTCTACCTCTGCCACTTTAGACTTCACCCTAAGCCAGTAAATAAAGTGGATTTCTTTAAGCATGTGGCGTAATTGTTTTGCTAAATTAGAAGTCATACTTCAGCCTTGATGCTCCATGAGAGATGCGTGTAGTTGAGCCAAGTCTATCAGTCATCAAGCATGTCTAGTGATTTTCTGAAAGAGAAAAGGGGCAGTAAATCACTGCCTTTTTAAATAGAAACCCAGTTTATATGTAGCCTGTGTATTTTAAGGGTACTATGGGATATTTATAAAGTAATGGATTTATAGATTTAGGTTATAACCGTGGAAGCCTTTGGGCTTCAGCTGGCAGAATATAACTGATGAATGTTAACAACTATCTGTACTTCTATAGGTTAAACTTAACTATAGAAACCCATGAATATTTATGCATCACATGCTGCCATCTGAAGTCGAAAAGAGTCCACGGCCATAAGTGAGAGACTGATTTGGCATTAAGTATGACCAGCTATTGCTATCACTTAGGCTTGGTCATACAATAGCTATCTATTTGAGTGCTGTCACTGTTCTGCAATGAACCGAGCTCCAGCTTAGGTGCTAAAACCTGGCTGTTAGGTTTGAGAGCTTGTAAATAGTCGAAACCTTTGCACTTCGCATACTCCAGGATTTACCCTCTAAGGTGTTACATTTGCAGAACTTGCTGAGAAATAGAAAGAGAAGGTTTCTGGGGATAAAATGGAAGCTTGCTATTCTTATTAATTTTAACCTTAAATTGTCTATATCTGAACTGGAATTGAAAGTCAAAGCTGCTTTTGGGAAGAGCTGCACGTTGAACAGCTGTCCCAGGCTGCGTTCTTCTGAATTCAGCTCTGCATCAGTGATGCGCTTCAAACCTTTTGAAGTAGAACTGAGATGGGTTGCTTCACAATGCTCTGTGTAAGCTGATTCCTGACCCCTTCCCCCTCACTTTTAGAGGGGGGGGTTTAAGCTAAATTGGCCTCCTTCATTACCATCAGGTGAATGGTCTTTGAATTCCAGGCAAGAGTGAGCTCCACCATTAGAAATGTTCCAGTTCTGCTCCTGCCAGTGGGGAGGCAGGTGTGAGAAAACCCACTTTTATCCCTCCATGATTTACTTAATTTCACTAGAAGACCTGATTAATAAAGTACACTGTTTACTTGAATTTGTGTGTTGTGCAATAGCAACTTAAGCATTTTTCTCTGTAGTGGCACTTTTTTTTTCCTGGGAACAAAAGTGCAATATTAATAGCTGTGTTCAACAGAAAACTTGTGAGTGGGCCTCTCTGGCAAGAGAAAGTCACACAGATTACATTACATTGTGTGCCAGTGAGGAAGGTATATGTAGAAATAAGTTTATATTCCATGAGTGAGGCTTTCATCTATTTATATCACCTCCTACATAAAGCTACCCGGGCCAAACTCCCCTGCAGAGACAGTCCCAGGCACCTCGCTATGCGCACGGAGAGGCAGAGCAGCCAGGAAGGGCAGAACATCTTTTTAATTCAAGATATCCTTCGTTATTCTAGTCTAGTTAACAAAGTAACTCAGGAGCATGGTGTAGTAAATGAAAACAGACGTTTGAGTTTGAGTCAGGCAGAGTAGCTGGGATTTTATTCAACCCCCCCCACCGCCCGTGCCATGACTGTAATTTTCCAACCTAATTAAAGATTGGAAACTTAAGCATGGAATCATAATTGCACCAAAGGAGGGAAAACATAACAGGCAAATTCCAGTCCTTCCTCCTTTGGGGAACACAGGGATGTGGGGACCTACTTTCTGCTGCAGTATCAGACCCTCTCCTCTGAACTCTTTAACCTTTTGGTACCCAAAGCTGTAAGAGGGGGCTAGAGTGAGGCTAAAATCTGTTCTGCTCAGGAAGTGCTTGAAGATGCTCATTAGAAAGGTGTGATCATACACACAGACAGCGGAGGCCTGGGTTGAGCAGATGTCTTTCCCCAGTTGCCAGAATACCAGTCTGTATGGCAGTGAATCCAAACCCACCTTTTCCTGGATTTATTAACCGAGTCATTAACAATACAACACCTCTCTTGACTCAGTCACTCCTCCCAAGCTTGTTTCCCTCTACATAAGTTGATGTCTTGTGCACGGTGCTGGTAAGATTGTCATGTGAAACAAGTAGAAATCATCCTGCTGCTGGAAATCCATTCATGACCTGAGATATCGAGGGATCTCCTTCCTGGCCCTTATGATTAATGCTCATCAGCTCCTAATTGAAGGCCCTGGCTGCCTGACAGTGCTGGTCCCCAGGGGTGAAGGCTGAGGTTGCCCATGGTCTCCCTGCCACTGTGGTTTGGCTGTTTCCCCCAGCAGCATCCGCCAGCCTGAATTCACACTCCACATTTTATTTCTTAAGCAGGGCAGGGAAGAATCACACACAGGATCACACAAAGGATGTCAGGGGTTGGAAGGGACCTTGGAGATCTTCAAGTCCAACCCCCCTGCCAGAGCAGGGCCATACAATCCAGCACAGGTCACACAGGAACACATCCAGGCAGGTTTTGAAAATCTCCAGAGCAGGAGACTCCACAACCTCTCTGGGGAGCCCGTTCCAGTGCTCTGTGACCCTGACAGTAAAGCAGTTCCTCCTCATGTGAAGGTGGAACCTCCTGTGCTCCAGCTGACATCCATTCCCCCTTGTCCTATCACAGGGCACAAGTGAAAAGAGGCTGTCCCTCTCCTCTTGACACTCAGCCCTCAGATATTGATAAACATTGATCAAACCCCCTCCCAGTCTTCTCTTCTCCAGACTAAAGAGGCCCAGGTGTCTCAGCCTTTCCTCCTAAGGCTGCTGTTCCAGTCCCTTCATCAGCCTTTTAGCCTCCATTGGACTCTCTCGAGCATATCCCTGTCTTTCCTGAACTGGGAAAAGGTGAAGGAAGGTTGAAGGAAGTCAGGTGCATTGGTCTGCAGTGTTCCTTCCCAAAACCAATGCATTTGTCAGCCACTTAAAGCAAAGTTTTATGTGTCCAGTGCTAATCCCCATCCCTTCCTTCACCTCTGAGAGGTACCCTGCCTATGGGACTGTGTAATCACAGCATTCCCCATTAGTTACCTATGTGTGCCAAGACAGAAAACCTCCATAAGATTCTTATTTGCTTCCTCAGTTTTTGCCAGCAGAGGTTTGTTTTCCAGATAAATGGTTGCTATACAGCTCATTCTCCCAAATTACAACTCCTGACCTCCTAGCTGGCTGCAAATGGGTGGAGGATCCTAACTAAACTGATAATAAGATGCCAGTGGGTGGATGTGGAGGCAACATCTGTAGGTCTGATCTCATGTGCTGATCTCGTGTACTGGCAGGGACATGCATGACACTTTGTTATTCCAGAAGTATCTCAAGGACATAAAATTCTGACAGCTGGAACCTGGTCTGGAGCATCTGTGTTGTAAAAGTGCTCTCTCCTGCAGCTACGCTGGGGCTTTCTGGCATTAACAGAACAGGAAAAAAAATGCCCTTACTTTTTCTTCAGCTAACTTAATATGCAACGTGGGTGTGCATAATGCACGAGCAAGATGTAAGCACATATGTAAGTGTGTGTACAAGGTATAGATATGTGCATGTGGGGTCTATATTTTACTGCAGCTGGTGGTTGTAGCCCATTACCTGGGTGCGAGACAAACAAGGGTTTCCTTTATGTGGATGAAAGACTATTCCACCTGGAACAAAAGCACTGCCAGAAAGGAAAACACACTATTGGCCACATGAGTTAGATGGCCTCCATCCATGAGTATGGTTCAACTGCTTTGCACTATTCCAGCACCTGGAAAAGCAGCTTGCCAGTCTTCCTTGAGCCTCCTCCTGCCTAGAGGGGAAGAAAAACCCCTTCGGGTGCATGGGCAGTGAACAGCATGGATTTCTAAACCAGAAATCTTGACAAGAGCTCCTTGCATTTATGTAAAGCAGAGTGCAAACACAGTAGCTGTCATACATTTGTATTTTAGTAATGCTTTTGGTGCCTCATCACTCAATATTTACTTCAAAGATCACTTGGGTTGAAAGCTGGGAGATTGACTGTGCACACAAAAGTAACAGTGCAGGGGAGTGTGTGAACAGGGAACGGGAAGAGCAAAGTTAACACGGGGATCTGAGGTAGGTCTGGTGGTATTTAAGGTTTTAATTATCTGGATGTTGCTGCAGTGACATTTTCCAAAATCCCAGATCCGAGTCCATAAAGGAATTAGCGAAATCAGGAAGACAATCTAAGGAAACATCTTTTGCTTCTCAGGTCCTTTAAAACCCTTCAGCTCTTCAGCTTCCCTAACCAGTCTTCTGCACTTTGTAATTTGGAAAACAATGATGTCATTGGAAGCAGTAACAGCAAGAGTCATAGTGCTGCAGTTTGTGCAAGCTGTTTTCCTTTTTGTACAAGTCGAGGCTTTAATCAGGAATTTCCACTTTTTTTTCCTCACTTTTTTTTAATTATTATTGTTATTTTTTCTTTTTCACTCATGCTTTTTCCCATATTGTGGAGTAATGGCTCCACAGAGGCTGTCAGAAATGAAGGTCCCCTTCACCTCACTGCCACCTTGGAGATGGGATGGGTGGGAAGGACCTAGGAAAAGGGCTGACAGGAGGAAAAGCTGGGAACATTGCCTCTTCTCAGTGGGGAAAAAGGATTTTCTCCCAAGCTGCCCAGAGAAGAGGTGGCCGTGCTCACGGCACGAGCAGCTGGGTGGGATGTTCCTGGCCTTCCAACATGGGAATCAGGAAGCAGCCTTGACCTGAGCCCCCTGGTATCTTCCAGTGTGAGAGGAAAGAAGTTATTAATAGGAAAATACTGAGCTCTCTGCAAATACTTTGCTCCTCTGAGGTGCCAGTGACAGATATTATGTGGGATTTTGTGCGTGAGATGGTGGTTTTGTAAAGGGAAAAAAAACTAGAGAGTTATTTAAATATAGGTCACACTGTGAAAAAAGTTTGAGAAGCCTGAGCTGAATCAGTTTTCCAAAGCCTGACTGTCCCACTAGCTTGGTTTTTGTGAGAAATGCTCCCAGCCTGGGTCAGAAGGGACCTAAATGGGTGACTCCTTTGTGCTGTTGATATCATCCACCTTGCAGAAAGAACTTCTTGGCTGTGCTGCTCAGATGCGAGCAGCTGGGGTCTGCTGGGCACAGAATGTGACACCATCATTTTTAAACGGACAATTATCGTTGAAAACACACTTGCCCTTAACACCCCAAGAGCCCAAAAGGCTCTGTTCTTACTTCCCTGGAAATGTAACTCCAAGAGTCCAGTGCTACCACAGGGATATTCTAGGGTGGGGCAAGCTATTTAGGGTTTTTTAGCACTCTTTGGTGTTAACGTTCTTTTGCCATCAGCTGAATCACAGATGCTTTTCCTGCAGCAACCTCCTTTACCTCTGTTCCTTATTCCTTCCTTATTTCTTTCAAATGTCAACAAAATTATAACCATTCTAATCATAATAAACTGTGATCCTATGCACCCAATCAAAGAACAAAGTCTGGCTCTGCACACAAAGCAAAGGTCTAAGACCACATCGTGCTTTAGTTGCACAATCTAGGTTCTCATGAAATGCTTTAATATCCTTTTTGAGTTTTTTTTTTTCTCATGTTGCTTTTTTCTTTCCTTTTCTCCACTTTTTTCCCTTTTTTTTTTTGCTTTCATATAATTAACATGGAAGTGACTGTTTTGTTTGAATAGTATTTGGCTTTTAGAAGAAGAAGAAAAAAATGGATACACTAGCCTGCTGTGACAGAAAAGAGTTGAATTGGTATTTAAATGAGGACAATTTCTGCAGATCTTTTTGACTATTAGATGAGATGCCGTTTAATTTTCATTGCTCTAAATTAGTCCTGTAGGAGGAGGCCCTCTTTTAAAGGCAAGGCAGAAAATGAAACTCAGGCACTGATTCTGGGCTGGCGTTAACGTGCACTAATTCTCTTACACAGAGCTACCTCGGTGGAGGAGCTGCCCCCCGGTTTTAAGGCTCTTGTTCGGTTCTCGAAGCTATAATAGAAAAAGCAGAAAACCTCATAAGCCAGGAGCGAGTCCAAAGAAATTATATAAATCATTAAGAGTGGAATGAATTGTTTCCTGCGATCTGCAGACAGCCAAGAGGCTGTTCCTGCTGGTGCGGTGCTGGGGCTCTGCCATCTCAGTGACGTCCCCACGCTTGACAGGTACCTGCTGTCCACGCAGAAGCAGCAGCGTGGGGGAGCCAAGGCCATGCAGGGGAGAATCTGAAAGGGGGGGAGAGACAGATAGCTGGTATTTCTCCTGCTCTGAGGCAAAATTAACTTCCTTGATTAAATTACGGTGGGAGCTTTTGTTCCATCGGTGCTCAAACGCAAGGTGGTCTGTGCTGCTGGTAATGGTTGGTCTCTCTCCTTCCCGAGGCAGGGAGTGGGTGTCCAAACCCATTTCATGGTGACATTCTATTTCCTGAAAGGCATTGGGCAGGATTAGGATCTGGAAGTGGCCCATATTTGCAGCTGCACTATTGTGATGTGTATTTATAGGTTCCTGCCGCCTTATGAATTCGTACATTTTATCACAGTGAACCAGCTTTTCCATTCCAGGTAGTAGATAATAACTAACTCCTACATCAAACAGTACAGGGAAATATTGAGTAGAAGCAGCAAAAGAGTATCAGTTAAATCACAGAATCAAAGTTTTTAGATGTCAACAAACAACCAGAAAGTCTACATTATGTAGTGGTCAGAAAAAAATTGCTGTAAGGAATGTATCAGTTCCTCTTGAGCTGTCCATCTACATCAGATCAATAGCCCTTCCAAGCATGGGACATTCAGGCTTTCAGCTTGAGAAATTGAAGTTCTCAAAATAAGTCAGGGTTGTAACACAAGTCCATCATTGTGTGTCACAGAAATGAAATGAGTTGTCTCCTGTTCGATTGATGACTGACATAAAGCTGGGAGGAAGAAAGGGGAAAATAAACGAGACATGGGGGTTTTTTTTTGGGGGAAAAGTTGTTGCCACCACTTCTGTCAAAAAGTTTGAGCTAAGGGATCTGCTTTCATTTTCATGTACATACCTAGTTCCCATTACGGATAACAGGAGTGAGATGGTGAGGGATGGGAGGAGGGATGTGCTGGGCACTGCGGTACTGCTGCTACTTAGAGCTAGCACATGATACAAGGGAAAAATGTAGATCAAGCATTTCTTCCAGGAAAAAGAAAAATATGGCTGGGGAATATATAACTAGTAGCTTATGATACATTTAATTCAGCACTTAGTAATGACAAGTGGGTAAATAGGTGGATTTTTGGCCCGTTGAAATACGTGGACTTGAGTATAGCGGGGAGAAGCCCACATCTGAATCCAGTTGCGTGTTCGAGCTGTTAGTCCGGGATCTAAGCAGCAAGTCTGGGAAGTGAATGCACATTTACAAGTCCCAGTAGGAACCAGGTATAAAATTTGACCGGGGATGTAAGTTCAGGCTTCAATTTATCTTAAAACAAGGAGGTTGCAGTTGACAGACCCGGGGCTGGCCCTACAGATGTTCCACCGACGTTCAAAACAGCAATGCTGAAATTAATATAGCTCCTCCTGTCAGCTCTGCTCTGTGAAATAATGCCCATGAAGAATGATCTGCAAATTCTTTAGTTTTATCGGTTAAAAAGGCCCCTACAGTGCCCACAAACAGGGTAACAAAATCAATGCCTGATGCAGTTACTAGCTGAGCAGCTTGTTGATGTTAAAGGAAATAACTTTGTTATCCAAAGTACAAGTGCTCCTCTATTATCCAGGCTTTCAAAGTGATTGAGCCTGAAATGTATTCTACCAGTGTATATAGATACCCCTGCTACCTTGGAGACCAGGCAGTTTCAATACATTAAATATAGAAACTACAGTTTCCATTGCCTAGAGTGATAGAAATGGAGACAGAAACAACAGTTGTACAGAGGTCCATGCTGGGAAGTACTGAAACCGTGTTTATAAACTTCGGATAAAGTGGTGATTCTTTCTTTTCATTGTGGGTTGGCTTGTTTTTTTTCTGGAAACAAGGAGTTTGGGTTCTCGTAGTAAGAGTAACCTGCTTGTTGGAGCAGGATGCTGAAAGGGGAGGGCTGTGTTGCTGAGATTCTCTGTACTGGAGCCTTCAGGGATGTTGTCTACATTTTTGAGCCTTGGTAGATTGATCTGTGGGGTGGGCAACCACACCTGATAAGGTGAGCTTGGAGCAGGGCCTGTCTGTGAAGCTTTCTAACGCGTTGAATCCAAATAGTTGGCTTTTTGATTCAGTAAACCAGGAACCAGATGGTATATAAAGTTCCCATCAGTAGATGTGTGGGCAATACCTTGTCATCATTAGGGATGCAGAAAAAGGGTAGAGATTTTTCTTGCATGGAGAAAGTATGTTTGCAAAATGTGAAGCCTGTCTGGAAATTTAAATGTTCAAATAAATAAATAATCCAGATAATATTAAAAAAACCCAAACCCAAACTACAGAAAGTACTGTTAAACTCAATATTTTGGTCAGAGATTTGATGGATCCCATTGGTGTTTAGGTATTTTTTTGTTATGGATATTGTTGGACTCGGTGATCTAGGAGGTCCTTTCCAACCATGAATAGTCTGTGATAGACTAAAACTTGATTACATCGAAGTGAAATAATAACTTTACACATCTCTGGAAGAAGTATGTTGTCTTTAACTCTCCTATCAGAGAGGGTGAAGGAGATTAAGTTTACTAAGTTCACTTAATTCAAGTTCAAACTGACTGAAGTTGAGTCAGGTGAAAAGCTGCTGGAAGTTTTTAGTCTTGTCTTGTAAAAAAGAAGAATTAGAACTTTGAACCAAGTAAATGTGAATTTTTCTGAGAGCAGTTTCATGAAGCAACTCCCTGTTTCACATTGAGTAAGTTGTTCACCAGGTACTTCAGTCATGGATTTTTATTTTCTTATTTATTTTTATTTTAACAAATGTACTTGATTGACATTCTAGGTTTAGAATATTTCAAATGAAGAAATCCAAAGGGTTGATTATGGAAGTAATCAGACATTATGCTTTTAATTTTTCAAATGTTCCTCTTGCTACCCCTCCTCTTCTAGAATAAAAATGCTGGACTGTAGGTTGGCAAAGAATTTTACTGATATCAAATCTGTTTTACTGGTGGAATTTGAAGTAAATCTACCTACAACAGGCTAGACAAACTTCTCAGAAAAAGCAGGCAGTCCTGTGCCTTGAGAAAAATGACTTTGCTAGATCCTTTCAATTCCATTTTGTCTATGATTCTACTTTAACTTTCAAAACAAATTGCAAGTTCCATCAGAATTTTATTATCACGTGCGTATATTTTTTGTAGTATATTTTAAAAAAGGAATTTTAACTGAGGGGAAGTGCATTGTAGATACACTATCAACTGTCACTGGAAAGAGATTGTTTGTTCTTTTGCTTGGTTTTCCCCCATGTGAAGTCATACAAGAAATAATGCCTTCTGGGGCATTACATAGAAGAAGATAAACAATTGGAAGGGCCTTCAATCTTGTCATTCCCTTGTGGAACAGAATGATCGTCGTCCACTGGCAGGGAAAGCTCAGTGCTCCCAGGACAATTAACTCCTTCTACCTAGGTCTCTCCTAAATTACACCTGGGAGACCCTTGTAGCTTTGCACGTGGATATAAGTAACAATAAAAATAATAAATAAAAAAAAACCTGTTTCTGTGTTGGGACCCTTGCCCCTTTATGCCAGCTGTGATCTGGGATACTCAAGGTCTTATTTTCCCCTGGCTGGTACCTTGCAGAGTTATTTTTGCCTGTGAAGTATGGGTACAAACAGCACACATTGTGCCCCCAGCACGCAACAGAGAATCAAGCCATTATGTCTAAAGAGAAAGATGTATTCATGGTTTTCTCATGCTTGCCATGATCTGCTGCTTATTCCTGAGCTGTTCAGCTACAGATTTTCTGCGTTCGCCTTCAGACACCGCGGAAGAACAGCTGGGAAATCAGTGAAGCAGCAGAGCAGAGTGGTTACAATAGGAAAAAAAAAAAACCTTATTGAAAGAAAACTGTCCAAGGCAACCCCATGGTGCCCTTTCACACTGAGACACTGTCCCAGGGAACCCCCTGGGAAATTGCAAGACATATTTTTCCCTGATAACAATGTAAAAAAAAAAAAAGCACAAAAGTACACATGGCTTTGAGAACCTCGTGTTTGTTTCCGGGTGGGAAAATAAATAAATAAAGCGATAAAAAATAAGAGCCTGGTACAAAAAAAATGGCTAGTGTCTCATAGAGGACTTGTTTGTTAACTACTGATGAGATCCTGTGTACAGTCATGCTGCCCTGAGGAGTTTATAATACCAGAGCCTGAGCCTACAACATTTCCTAAGTAGTGCTGTGAATAGCCTTGTGGGAGTACAGTAATTGAGGTAACTGTGTTACTTCTGGACTAGATCATGCAACTCTTACATCAGGCATTAAGCACTCTACAAGAGTAGCCCCATTCACTTTACTGATGGCTTTTAGGCTGGAAAAATGTATTGTAATCACAAAGTTACTTACCCTTGAAAACTCCGGGTACTCAGTTACTCAGGATGGAATGGAAAAATGCACGGGGGTTAGCAGAGATAGCAAACAACAAATGAACTATATATAAAGTTAATCTCTCCTCTTCTGGTAATTTTACTCCCACTTCCAGACAATCAAGCCCAGCATTGCAAGTGACTGCCAAAAGACAGTGCTACCGTGTGTGTGAGTAGGTTTAGCTCCAAGAAATAGCTACGGGTTCCAGCTGAATCCAGCCCCCTCTAAGGTTACACTCTGTCATGAACGTGCCTTCAAAACACCTCCTGCTTTGACAGAAAAGTTGCACTGATGCCTGGACCCCTGAGGTCGACCAGGACCGCTCCATCCTGAGCAGGGGTCTAGTTCCCATATTAAAAGTCAGCTTCTTGGCAGAGGAGTGCTGAGCGTGGAAATCCATTAGAATTGCCTACGTGCTGATGAAATCCTAGCCCCGTGTAATGTGCTATCTTGTACACTCTCTTTTGGAAAATAAAACAAAAATCATGGTGCTACCACTCTTGTAACATTGCATGCTGTTGTAGGAAACAATTAATCTTGTTTATAAGATTTAATTATTTTTTTTAAGCAGGGAGAAGATATTCTGGGTAGAATTCATTTATAAATGAGGCTGTGTTTCCATCTAATCAGACTCCATAATGCTATTCCAGATTCCATATTCTTGCTATAGGACAAAAGGAGATGACTTCAGGTTGCGCCAAGGGATGTTTAGTTTGGGTATTGGGAAAAATTTCATCACTGAAAGGGTTGTCAAGCCTTGGTCCAGGCTTCCCAAGGCAGTGGTGGAGTCCCCATCCCTTGGGCGGTTTAGAATCCATGTAGATGTGGTGCTGAGGGACATGGTTTAGTGGTGGCTTTGGCAGTGCTGGGTTAACAGTTGGACTTGGTGATCTTGGAGGTCTCTTCCAAGCAGAATGATTCTACCATTCTGTGTGCATCTGGGTAGTGCCCTGAGAAAGGTGTGCCACCGTACAGAGAAGAGGGCAATACCTCTGTGCTTGCAAAGAGACCCAGCAGAAGAGCATCGAGCACTTTGAGAAGAGCCCCAAACTCAAGTCTTCTCCTTAGTGCCTTCGATGCTTGCTCAGTCTAGAATAACCTTTGGAAAGAGAGGGCAAATATTTTCAAACCATTTCAAGATGTTTTTGCAAATTTGTTCATCACGTTCCTAATTTGCAAATAATAATTCATCATTTTGAACTATATTTCTTCTTATTTGCCCTACAAGGTAATCACTGAGGTTGCAGTTCTGTGCAGTTCTCTGTGTGTTTGGATCCCTGTATCTCTGTGGTGTGATGATGTAGGTACATTTTGGTTTTTTTTATGTGGAGCCCTGTGTATTTTACTCACATGGATCTTCTGATATAATCTGGTTTGAAATGAATTATTGCAGCTGTTAGACAATGGTACTTTCATAGGTAATTACAATTCTGCTTTCTTCCCTGAGTATTTTACTGATTGAAAATAAATATGCACATAATGGGGGAGGTCTTTCAGGATCCAAAAGATTATCATCTGGATCACTTGTAGGGTCAACGGAAAGTGAAGAGATCTTCCACAAAGTGATTTGTTCTATCATCTTTTGCAAGAATTTAGTGGTTTCTGTAGGAAACTTGAGAGCTCTTCTTACTAGCTGCTGTGGTTTCACATCCAAGTTTCTACTTGTTGTTTCTGGAGTTACCACTGTTGAGGACATCCTGTCACCTTTGTTAGTTGAACCATCTTCATCCTGGGAGGTTTGCAGGACCTGAGCAGATCAAGCACTGAGCAACCATGTTAGACTCCAGAGGGGCAGGAGGTCTGATCAGTGGGTCCTGGGGCTCCTCCCCACTTGAATTACTCTGCAATATTATGGTTTGTCCAGTCGCCAAAGTGAGAATTATTAGCTGAGCAGCTAAATTTTCATGCTTTTCTTACTGGTCAGAATGCTTGTCAGCATCCACAGGAACGTGCAGGATTGTGGACCCTTAAATCTTGCAATGCATTGAAAATTATTCACGTGAGCACCAAGTATGGACTATCCTGGTGATATGTCTCTGACTGCTGTGTTTAAGGGTTCTTTGTATGTATGTCAGTGTAAAATACTTAATTCTTTTGTAGCAACCTCTTTTTCTGGAATACCTATCGTCCTCCAGTGGATCAATTTGTCTAAAGGAATGTAATCTATATTTACTTTGCAGTAGGTACTGTATCTCTCCACTCTGCTTTTAGCTGATTCAGCTCCTATTCAGCTTGCTTTGACCTCAGAAATATTCCCTGCTAACTGTCCTCCTGTTCACTCCAATTTGTACTGCCTAAATGCTTACTGCTGAGTGTCCCTCTGGCCGTCTTGAAAGGTGTTTCATCACACTACAATAAACGTGAAATACTGATGCACTCAAAACAGAAAAAAAAAGGAGGAAAAAAAAAAGCAGCTGTATATCGACATGGGACTGGACAGGGGCATTTATTACACTTTACTTTCATACCATTGTCTACCTTTGGCAAAGGAAGACTCTAAAGGTCCCTGGTGGGCCAAGCCGATCAATACTACACAGGAGTTAAATTAGACCTCAAGTCAAGCACATATCTACCTTGGCTGGGATACCTCCAACCTAAAGTCCCTGGAAAATTTACATTTTTCCACTAAGTTAACCAATAACAGAGTGAAATGAGTGAGAAAAAAGCAGCTGTCTAGCCTGCATCTTGCTTCATTATCAAATGGATGTTGTCCAAACAGCAGCTAAGGTGCCTTACCAGAAAGACAAACAGGCTGATGAATAAAACAGGCCAGTAGTTCTGAGGCATGTTAAGTAAAAACAAATAAAAAGAAAAACATAGTAGGCATGTAATATTTTTAAAAGATATCTCCCATGCCTGTTGTTCTTCTAAAGGTGCTTTTTTCCCCCCTCCTCTTTTCCTATTCTCTCAGTATCTAAAGAGGTTCGGACATGCACGCAGAGCTTTTATTAGCATTAAAGCAAGTTATATTCATTTGTCAATGTAGAACACACTCATTCAGTTCAGTCTCCTAATTCAGAGGCCCAAAATATACAGGAAAAGACCATAATATGCTCAAAAGACCATAAGCACTCAAGGCTTCAAGCCCATGGGGAGCTGTAGGTGTAACCATATGGGATCAGAACCAGCATTTTCAAAATGACAGTCTCTTTGCTTGGAAGAAAGATTCAGGGGATTCAGGGCCTTGATTGCTGGAGAGAAGAGGTCACATGAAGCTCCTGGGTGGAGGACCCCCCCCCAAAATACACAAATGCTCTACACAATCCCCAGTAAGCAATGTGCATTTGTTTGATTGCAGGCTGGGAATGCTGGCTTATACAAAACACAATAAAAATTGTAACCATGTATTAATGAAGTTGTATTTTAACTGGCCATAAAAGCCTTGAATTAGAAAAAAAAAAAGAAAACCCAACCAACAAAACACCAAATAGCCAAAAAAAAACCCCAAACCAACCAGAGCACCAGCAAATATCCCTCTAGAAAGGCAAAAAAAAGAGGAAATCTTTCATGTAAATGAGGACTATATCTTTTGCTAGAGTGCTATTATATTATTTCACCCAGCGAGCCAGGTACTTCATTCAGCAGAGCGAAGGCACGATGCAGGTGCTTAATCTCTGCAAACTTTGTTGCTTTGTTATTTTAATCACTTGAAATGTATTCCTCAGATGTCAACTCTCTACTTCATGCTCAGGCATCGCGAACAACCGCGGCTCTCTCTTTTAAAAAGCTTTGCTTGGTTTGTTTCCAAAGGAGCTCTTGCCTACCTATTTGCTGGTGGAGAAAATGATTTTGAAATATGAAACAGGTAAACCTTAACCTGCCAGATGTCGTCTTCATGTAAGCAATTTAAATTCAATTTGTGGCAGAAAATACCAGCAACTTCTGGATCAATAGGCTGCATTCAGCGGAGCTGCCACGCAACACCTGATCCATCGCCAACCTGGCTGGGCTCTTATTGCTCATACCTGGGGGACTTCCCCTGGCTTTTATCGTTAGGTAAAATCTCTTGGGATTACAGGTACTTAAAGCTAATTAGGTCTGCTCTGTTACCCTCCATTTGAATGCCCTCTGTTTACCAGCCAGCGGGTTTGCTTCTGTATTTGAGTGAGATAATTGTGGTGGCACACGCCACCGAGGTAAAATGATAGCCTTGGACAACCCCCCCTCCCCTAACTTGTAGGAGAAAAGGGGTGATGAGATAATAGCTGGAACAATAGCTGCTGCAGGTTTACCTTGCTCACCTTCTGTGCTTTTGTCAGATGCCTGCCTTCAAAGATGCGATTACACGATTAGAAAGAAGAGGCTGTAAACAAACAGGGGTTTGGTCCTCCCCAGCCACGTGAAGTGAGGCATGTCAATCCCCAAACCTCCTCCAGGAATACCTGCACCTGGCTGGCCTGCCAGAGGAGGTCTGAGACGTGTGATGCTCACGCCCATCAATCCTTCTCTGCATGCGAGCAGCACGCGAGGTATTAACACAAAAATCACTTTCCATCCGCACCCGTTTAACTGGGGTTGGGAATGCAATTTAATCATTGCTCAGATTTGTAATAATTATTATTATATGTAGGGTTAAGTGCTGGAAAAATGGAGTTTTTATTTGCCATTTAACAATTCCCCCTTCTATCTGTGAGCTCTGATTCTCCCATTATTGTGTTTCCGACAAATATCCCAGATACTTATAAATATTCTATTGCAATGAATTTTATATGACCCTTCAGTTCTAACAGCGGAAGCTGCATTTTGAACTTAACCTAAAATCCAGTACAATAAAGCCAATTTTGAAATGTAACCTTTCCACCAAGTGGTAAAGACAGTCATAAAGTCACTTATTATTGCTCAAGTCCCTCTTGACGTATAATTAATCCATCTCCAACCTCCATCCAAAAATCCAAAGGCAGCAAATTTGCCCTTCCTGAATTTGTAATGCAGAGAGACAGTGTCACCCATCACTCCCCAACTGGGTGCAAACAGGGAAATGCGCATTGCAGGAAGGGGAGCACAGATGAACACTTGGGAGATGCTCATTTCTCACTGTATGTCAGCATGAGGGGAAAAATAACAAATTAATGACTGGGACAATCTCAGATACAGGTAGACAGTCATCTTTATTCACATGGGTAGACCCTGTTGTGGCCTTTCAGGACTTTGAGGGGTCTGTCAGAGAGATGGGGACGGACTTTTGAGCAGGGCCTGCTGGGACAGGGCAAGGGGTGAGGGTTTGAAACAAAAGAGGGTGAGTTCAGAGAGGAAAGAAGGAAGAAATTTTTTGCACTGAGGGTGGTGAGACCCTGTCCCAGGTTGCCTAGAGAGGTGGTCAATGACCCATCCCTGGAACCATCCCTGGTGAGGTTGGGTTGGCTGGGGCCCTGAGCACCCTGCTCTGGTTGCAGATGGCCCTGCTCCCTGCAGGGGGGTTGGACTGGATGACCTTGAAAGGTCCCTTCCAACCCCAACCATTCTGTTATTCTGTGATTCTTTGATCATTGTAAGAACTCCCTATTGTAGAGATTTCACACACATCATAGAGAAGTTGTTTGGATGAGTCTTTGGAGATTGTAGAGTTCAGACTCACACTTCTGCAAGAGAGCTTTATCTGCCTGAGTCCAGAAAACCTCCACACATAAGGACTCCTGGTACTTTAGGAAATAAACCAGTAAGTCCTTTTTGATGCCATGTATTATTCAATAAATAGTGCCTTCATCCTGAGGATATGTAAAGTAGTAGCTCTGAGGACAAAAGACATTTCAAACTGTACTAAAATAAAGTTACAAGTAAAATCCAGTATTTAACCTGGGCTTTGACCTTCCTGTACACTCAGAAGGAAACAGAAATGTCCTCCAAAAACCAGAACTCATGCTCCTCTAGGCAGGTTTGTGGCAATCCTGAATGCAACCCTATAAATTGCTGCCATGTCTTCCAGCACTGAACACCAACTGTTAAGTGCTGTGTTTGCACCCTGCTTCTTAGAACAAGTCCAAAGCAAAACATCGAATTTCCAAAAGCACAACTCTAGAAAAAGCTGAGGAAGAGATAAGGATTAGAAATAACCTATAGTATTTCAAAAACCTAAACAACTGCCCACCATTATAAGAGTATTTCCAGTCCTTGATGATGTATTCTTGATGGCGTTGCCATCGTATAGTCATTGCCTGTTCCTTTGTGTATCTTTACAAACCACAGATCATTGTAGAAAGTAGATATTGATATTACATGGAAATATGCCCAAACAAGCTGCATGTTGGATATACTGAGAATAACGTGGTCCCTCCTATGGTTTACCTTGCATCTTTCAATACATGACACTAGCCAAACCCATTATTGACTATAAAATTATTGTGTCACTGTTGTTTCCCCAAAGTTATGAACATGTTGTGCAATCTCCTTGTGATGAAGCATCACTTCTCTTGTTTTATTGACCAGAAATGCTGAAGTATAGAAGGATTAAGAGCAAAACTCTCCCATGAATCTAAGTGCCCAAATCAAGACGTTTTCAGTGTAGCTGGGATTTTTACGTCTCCAAATGATCAAAGTGAGAGTGGCTGAGACACACTCCACCAAAGGTATTTGAAGGTGTTGTTTACAGGAGGTGTGCAGATGTGTGTTGGTGAGCACTGCTGAAAAAGGGGGTCTCTGGTATGTCATTTGTGCAGCATGTCGTGCCTCCTTCCTACCTGCAACACCTGCTGTCTGCTGGAGTGGTGGCAGGTAGGCTACAGCTAGAAATGAGCTGTGTGTCTACCCAGGCTGACCTTGGAGTAAGGCTGTAGTGGTTTTGCAGACATAATCTTGTGATGGTCTTTTTTGAGCTGACATTAGGAGGGAAATACTCCTTACTGGCTAGAAACCCTGTCACCCTTTTGCTGCTCCCTGCCTGTGGCTACCCTGACTTTCTTGTTTTGTTTCCAGTTCCTCAAGCTCTTCACCATATCACCAGTATCTCCTTTTTTCCCATCTCCCCATCCCTCTCAGAGCAAGGCAGTATGTCCCATAAGCACAGTCTCAGCCTCCTCAAGCCAGAGCACGAGGTCACGAGGTTGTTTCAGAGGCCCCCAGCAATGGCACGGACTGTGGCAGTGTGTGCAGCCCTAAGGTGAAGGAATTGCTCCCTCCTGGTGAAACCTCTTGCAAATACCATTGCAAATTTTGAGCATGTTCAGAAGCTTAAAACTTGGTCATGTTTAGGTGAATATTCAGGGGAAGAGTAAAACAGCACAAATCTTTAGCATTGTGAGTGTTGTCCCTCCAGGATCCAACTTCTCAATTCTAACCAGGGCTTTAAAAAATAATTAAAACAATTCTTTAGTGTAAGCAAAGGTTTTAGGAAAAAGGAATTATTATTAGAGCAATTAAAATGAATAATAAAATAAAGAAATGGGATTTTGGGCACGTAGTCCATCACTTTTCAGCTTCTAACTGCTGTATACCTGACACAGTAACAGCCAAATAGCTGCTTTAATGGTAAAAAAACCCCAAAGCCCTGTTTTTCTCTGCCACCAATCTGAAAAATAGCTAAATTGTTTATGCCAAATTCTTCCAAAAATTAACCCTGACATAAGCACTCGGGATTCAGCCAGAGCAATTAGAAGCCTGCGGAACTGTAAGTGACAGAAACCAGGGTTTCATACTGGGAGGAAGGAGTCAGGCATCCCTATGTACACACACAGGGAAAGAGAGGAGGGAAAAAAAAAAAGAAAATGAGATGCAACATATGTTGTGGATGATCCTGCCTCCCGTAAAACTGCTGTTGAGTCAAGTAACCTGTTTAAAAACAATGTATTCCTCTAACTACAGCCACCTGGCTTGTAATTATAGTCCTCATTAGAAACTGCTACAGGTCTTGAGTGATTAGTTATTGTTTATAAACTGTTCAACTGTAGACCACCTGTTTTCATATACTACTGCACCTTCTTCTTGCCTTGCTGCATCAGGGCTATTAATAGAAAAGCACCTGTTTCCTGACGGCGCAAAACCAAGAGATAAACACGTCGAGAGAAGCAGCTGGGGGAAAGGTCCCCGTGAAGGACACCCAAATCTATTTGTTGCTATTAAGCTGTCTCTAGTCGCAGTTAGAGCATCTGATGAAGTTGCCCTGCCTCGCGTCTCCCGCGCGCGCGTGCAGACTCCCCGCCAACCGACGCCGTGCTCTTGGAGAAGGTTTCTAATTAGCCCTCGAGAGACTGGGAATTCCAGAGAAATAAAACACGAGGTGTGGATCCCGGTGCTAATTGCTAAAGGGTTAAATGTTCTTCCGTGCAGAGGAAGGCAAGGTGAGTGGCCGTGAGGTGCGGATGAGGGAGGTGAGGCATGAAGGCTGCTTGCCTTAAATCAAGGCAAGGATCACTGCGGCCCTGCTGGCAAAGGCAGAGAGGAGGCACTGATTTTCTTAAGGCGATTCACTCATGTAGACAACAAACTCATGCTGCAGTTAAAATATTTAGAGCCAAATTCTGCTGTGAGTCACACTGACTTCAGCTGGTTTGTTCTCAAGCCTAAACAGTGTGACTGAGAGCAGGATTCAACCCCTAGACCACTAAACTGTAAATAGTTAGCCCATCGTTAGGTTTTAGGTATGATTATGAGGGGTGTATGCAATTCATTATTTTAGTTTTTTGTAAAGAAATGAGTTGTCCACCTGGTTTCGGATAAAAAGCAAGCTCTGTCTCCAAGAATGTCAGTCTGGGAGAGTGGACATGGGAGGAGAGGCAGAGCTGGAGGCACAAAGCTGGAGTGCGTGGCAGCTCGGTGCAGAAGAGCTGGCTGCACGCTCGGAGGAGGGTGGGCAGCAGAGTGTGTGATGCGAGGGGTGCTCCGGAACCAGGGCACCTTCAGCTTGGCTCAGACAAGGAGAAATGGGAGCTTTTTGTAGCAGAATGAAGTCGGTTTTAGGGACTGTGCCGGGTGTTTACAGCACTTCAAATGCTAGGGGATGCAGAGGGCAGTGGAAGATGCCACTGTCTAATGTAATCAGAGAATCATAGCTTTGTTTTGGCTGGAACAGACCTTTAAGAACATCAAGTTCAACCGGTCCCCCAGCACTGCCAGGGCACCACTAAACCATGTCCCTCAAGCACCACAGCTCCACAGACTTTAAATCCCACCAGGGATCATGGGGACTCCAACACTGCCCTGGTCAGCTTGTTCCAGGGTTTTACAACCCTTGCAGGGAAGAAATTTTT